>JBBPOF010001172.1:0-12136 GCA_038091315.1 Porphyrellus cyaneotinctus | reverse complement strand
TTTACAGCATGCTAGAGTCTAATATACATAATAAAAACCTAAAGTCAAAAAACTGTCCCAATGAGTGATCATTTTGAAATGGCTGCCATTTCATCAAATCATATTCAAATCTCTTGACCCTTGATGCTATAGAAAGCCAAGAGTCAGTACTTTATTTCATACACTAACATAATGGCAGTCCAGCTTAGGGTTGTTGAGGGTTATCAGCTTTAGGGGAAAACATGCACACATTGGGATAGTTTTTTGAGCCACTGTATGACTTCATGTATGAGATGTGTTACTTCTGCAAGCAACTTCTGTTTGCTGTCTGTCATCATCCACATCATCAGGTGCCAAATACACATGTTTTTCCAAGGCCAGAGAGGAGAAGGAGGTAAGGAAGGGACATGTGATTTGGATGGAGCAGCGGACAGGTTAATGGTGGGTTGAGTATTGGATAGTTGATCAGGTGTTAACATGGAATCTGGATCATACAACGGACGATGATGATAGTTACGAGTGATGAAAAATTTATTGAAAGATGTTCGAAACAAATCAAATATATGTAAGATGACACAAGGCAATGTGTGTGGAGTAGGCAATGATTCAGATGCCAGTGGGTCATGCAAGGACGGAAGTGAGGGCTCTGGAAGTATGTCCCTGAACCTTGCAGGCAAGTGCCTTGATTGTATAGGATGGCCTAAGCCTCCCAGACCACTGAAATGGACTTTGGCTGTCAACTCTAAACCATTGGATGGATGCTGTGTAGTAGCTACATCCTGACTGGTGCTCCTCATAGTATCCAGAGCCATTATATTGATGTGCTTAGGTAGAGGGGGTATTGGGGGCTGTGGCTGCATTACAGCCAGTGAAATGATGTTGGAATCTATTGTAGGCTCTTCATGACTGTGCTGTCAAAGTTGAGTTGAGATAACACCAGTTCAGAGAGAACATGTTTACTAACAGTGCATTCTTCTACCCTTGGCTTCTTGGATGCTTGACTATCCCTTGTGTTGAATAGTGAGCATTTGAGTTGGGATTGAGCATGTATAGCTGTAGATTGACATCAATAATCCAGACAACTCTGGCGATGGCAGAGGAGAGCCCTGCTTGAGTTGAATGTCTGCTGGCATGAAATGGCACCACATTCATAATGACCATCTGTCATAATCAGCAAGGAAAAAATCGCAACAGAAAGAAATTGAATCAGAGGGATGATGCACATGGTGCATCAACTTGGAGAAAGGCAAACATGTGGTCCACTGTGCCCACAGAGAATCAGCAATGGACTTGCAGTAAACTGGTCTTCGGATCAGAGCACGGTGTGGTGAAGGAGGATGTGCAGTGTCTTTGAGGGGCATACAGTGGGTTCCTCCACTATGACCACCAAGTTGAGGCAGTGACAAGCTCAAAGTTAGTACTCCGATCATGCATAGGCTGGGTGACAGCAAAAAAAAAAATACTTACATATAACTGCCTGCAGTGATCCAACTGCTTGGAGCATGGTGGGCTCCCAGATCATGAGTAACCCACCCTGGTAGGTGACACTACTTGGATGTCCATCATGTTTTGATTATAAATTATGACTTCAACTTACCAAAGCCCATGTCTCAACATAGTGCTGCAGAACCTGGTGATGCCAGTGTGGCACCCTGCATGAGGTCAAAGATGAGTCCAACAATGCATTCCCACAGTCATGGTGTGGTGACAATGCTACAGTCAATCATAGAGTCTGATTTAGAGCAATTCCTGTAACACCTTGCGTGCAGGATGCATGCATGAAGCTGTTCCTGGCCTCACTTGGCCATCCTCAAGCTGTTGCCACATGATTTTTGTAAGAGTATCTGAGATCAGGATTGATTTGAACCCTAAAACAGACAGGGAGAGCAAGGACCAGACCTGCCAAGTCACAACCATCCTCACCATTGATCCGGAGTCTGGTGGATTTATAGATAGGGCAAGAAAAAGGTAAGCCACCTTCATTTCAGTGCCCTTCTCTATCTGCACAGAATCCATGATCTGCCTTTGATGCATCTCCCTGATTCTGATGATAGTACAGAATTTGACCATACAGTGTCACCATCCCACTCTGATGCAAGCACTATTAATCTATGGTGTCAGCCCAAGTGGGGAAGCACTGGGCAGGACACCCTCCTCAATGAAAAGAGCCATTATACCCACAGTCAGACTGACATGCCTGTGTGCAACTATTGCTATAGTTCCCCTTTGATTATCTTTGCCATTGACCCTTTGCCAGTGAGTATGATCTGTACTTGACAGTTTGTGCAAGTATACTTACACTTAAGCTTGTAGCCTATGGTTACCACCCCACACTATGAACTTGTAGACTTGCAGAATTTCACATCATGTTGTCCAACTCTGAAATGTAAGCAATCTGAAGATGGTCAGCCAGGCTTGGAGGTATGATTAACTGTCTTACAATGTGTAGATCAGCATTGTAATGACTCACATATGTTACAGACTCCACATCTGAACTCAGATAGATGCAAGGCTAGCCCGAGTTCACTGGGTCCATATTAACCAAACAAACGGTGTCACCTGCGGTCACCATTCCTTTTTGAGTCAGATTTATTAGGCTGTCCTGATGAGAACTGGCAGGTTCTGAAGGAGGTGTAATGTGATATAAACAAGCAAACTGAGCTTCTTACCACAATTTTGTGTATGTTGCAAAATTGTAGCATGTAGTCATGTATATACATAGTTTCAAAATTCTCAAGTTGGCATCTTTACTCCAAGTGTATGACAAACTGTAGGCATCAGCAAAAAGTGTACAGCCTATCACACTAGTAGGTCTAGCAGGGTGTAGCAGAGTCTTGTAACTTAGTGTAATCTAGTGACTGACCTAGCACTGTGACATGGCAGATACTATCATGTCATTTCAAATAGTATATTATATTTTTTATGTTCATTAGACAGGGCATATTAAATCACCCATATGTACACTAAACATTGTCCATGGTACATTCAGATCAATCCCAAGATCAGGATAGAGCAGTACCATCATGTCAGCACACTGAGGTACAACAAGTTGGAGACATGCCAATAGACCTAGAAAAGAGTGCATGGTGAACAACAACACCATCGCAGTCATGGTGCCATGTCCTCCAAGTCATTGTGAACATGCAACAGTTAATGGTGGTCAATGATGATGAAAATAAGTTGATGTGGTGGACATGTTGCCACATCCCCCACATCGTCATTGCGAACAGATGAGGTGGCAGGGTGAATGAGACGGTGAATGAGATGGTGAATGATGAGGGGTTGACAATGACAATAAAATGGCGATGGTGATGTGGTGGTTGTGATGCCACCTCTCCTACATCATTGTCATCCATGAATAGGTGAGGCAGTTGGCATAAGGGATTGAGCAAAGGAGAGGGCAAGGGCAAGGGTTAGGGCACATGGTTTTGTGAGTGGCAGCACAGCGGTGATCTCTCCGTTCGAGCAAATCAGGTCATATTCATGGCCATTGAGTGGATGTCATTGTGATTTTCACACAGCAACATCTTCCAACATGTTCTTGAACTTGTTTGCCAGACCTATCGTCAAGTGAGTTGAGCCATCGGCAGTGCAGAATCAGTAAGATGGAATAGCTTGATAGATATCAGGTAGAATCTTATGGGGGTATGAATCATGCTCAGAATGGATTTGAGCTGCATGACATGATGTAGGAAAGTGCACCTTGTTGTCTTTCACAAGCACAGAGGCAATAATGTCATCTGATCTCCAATTCTGCCCAGTACAGGTATGTTGGGGTAATCTATGCATATGTTGAGGTCAACAGGGTTAACTACATAACTGAAGAGCACACCATAAATGTGCATCCATCCATGCTAGATCCAAATGGCACTATTAGTCCACATTTCGTTGGCACCCTTGTGCAGTGCCTGCTGAATTGCTTGGTGCAAGAGGGGTTGGAAGAGTGCTGGAAAGCATCAGAGTGCTGGCATATGATGCTTTGAGCATGAATGTATGGTGCAGACGCACAGTTTTTGACAAAGTTGTTCAGTCTGGTGTCAACATCTTCGGTTGTGGTGTCAGTGAGGGAGGATGGCTGCTGAATGGGGTGATGGGGACCCATTGTCATGAGGTGAGTGGAGTGAGGGTGTGGATGTGGGTGTAGGTGAGGTGAGGACAAGGCATGGGTGAGTAGGTACATGAGAATCAATGGTGGGGGTGAAATCTGAGTGGTTGCACTCGAATGGACATGGAGATGGGAAGCGAGTGTTCCAGCTTGATTTGAGATGGTGGAGGTGGGAGACAAGCCACTGAACTCAAATAATATGGCCGAGATGGGAAAAGTGGGCATGAATGGACAAGAGGTGATAAATGGGTGAGGGTTGTCATTGCCCTGCCACATCCCATCAATGTCATTGAGGAGGGCACAAGCATGGGGGGTGTGAACAGTGTAAAGTCAGGATGCAAATGTGCAGTGTTTTAGAGCATGATTGGTTTATTCCAGGAACTGATATACATATGTACCAAGATCACCTCAGCCCTTTGAGATGTCTAGGCATGTCATGTCCCCTGCTGAATAGAAAATGGAGCACAACATCTACAAAGCTCAGGGATCATATGCTCAAGCACTGTGGCATAGATCCAAAGCATAGAGTTTTCTGCTTAATATATCATGTGTTCATCCACATATGGCCAATCCTCATTACAGTGAAGCCCTGGCTCATGGAATGCTGATGGACTTGCAAACAACATAGGCTACAGTGTGTTTTTTTGTCTTCTTCCTTTTTTGTCCTTGTCCCTCATAATGGACTGGAGCTCACACAGTGATGAGAGTGGAGTAAATCATTCAGTTGCCCTCAAAATGTGTTAAATTCAGTCATGCTGAACCACCATCAATCCATCATGCATCTTAGATCTTCAGATGGGCATTATATTTAAGTCAAGGATTGTTAGTGATTGCAGGTCACTCCGACTCACTCACCAAGCTCACTTGCCATGTCTCACAGTCCAGCTCCTGAGATCCATGCTGCCATGTAGTGGCAAATTCTTGCACTTGAAGAAGAGAATGCAAGACTTGTAAGCAAGATGGTAAAGCAACCATAAGTTGTCTGAGATTATGGCTATCATTGAATTGTCTAGCTCACACTTCACAGTATTCAGTCCTATGTCCACAAGGGTTGAGTCATTCATCAACTTGTTAGCTTATCGGACCCTGTCATTGACATGACTTGCGAGCATGATCAATGCATCTTGCTGGTCCATGGCTCCCATGACATTGAACATGTGGCCTTGAATGATAAGAGTACTTGATAGCTGATTGCATTTGGCGTTTCACAATCTGAATCTGGTGATAGGCAGGGGTACATCTATTGTTTCTATAAGAAGCTTGTCAAGCGGTATCCATCAATTATGGAGCTCATGCAAGCTAATGATTCAAATGAATTGGAGCATGTTTGCGCAGAGGTGAGCAACTAACATTTGTCAAAAGTCACAAGTTCTCATTTGTTAAAGCTGAGGAAAGGCACTGATTGCACTTACAGAGATGACACAAACAATCTGAAGCAATCTACCACCCTCTGGCTGAATAGCCAAACCCCACACCCTGTGCCCCTTGTTGGCGACAACAAGGAACAATGAGGGTTCTATCACAATGTTACAGGTGGCCTAATCTCTCTGGTTGATTATGACTGGACTAACTCCATGTATGTTAACAGATTCTTTTTTCTTCCTTTCCTTCACCTGAATTGTTATCCTAGCATATGAAATGCTATCCGCACATATGATCCAAGGTATCCAGTCACTGCACACATATGGCCCTCTTTTTTGTATGCAAAAGGACAGTACCAGTGCAATTTCCCCTTGCTGGGTCTTTTCAGGGGTGAACCACTTCTAAGGGTAGGTTAATCTCATTTAACATTGTTTTGTTTCTACTCACTATATTGACTGACAGGCATTCTGGTGTGTTTTCACTTCTCCAAGCTCTGCCACATGTGAGGAGATTTGGGATGAAGTTGCTAACAAAGTTCACAACTGCCAATCTTCATGATGTGTTCATACTTGCTGTAACATTGCTATGTTGCTCAAGATGCAGAGAGTAGAGCCTCATGCAATTGCCTATGTCACTGTCCAGGTAATGATTCCAGTCCTAACAACATTACATGCAGAGCACTGAGTAGAACTTAAGCTCCATTTTGCATTGTCTAGCTGCACATCATGGGACCTCCAGGATGATAACTTTGACTATGATGTTTTCTACAATAATATGGTTGATTGGTTTGAGCATCCAATGATGCAAGCCAAGGCCCAACTGATTGAGCATCTACTCATCTGGTGGAATGAGTGAGCTGTGCATTTTTGAGTACATTCATAGGCTCACCCTCTGCCTAGAAAGATCTTTGGTCATTATCAGGCATTAGCTGCAGCCATGCATGAGCAGGACATTGCTGCCTTGTCTGTCACAGCATCAATGGAGTAAATGTGGTCTGCTTACCCCAAATTTTGCTCCAGTGTACTCACCATGTGCCACAGTGCACATGCTGTATTATCTCCATGGTTTCCCCACTCGATTCATTCCCCAATGTACCTGATGTATTATGATACGCTCTTTTCTTTTTCTTTTCCTCGATTTAGCTAAGCCCTTTTTCGGACTTATCTCTTTTCTTCTGCAATGACTCACCCCCATTACATCACACTCCACTTGCTTCGTCATCATCTTCTGCAATGACTCATTTCCATTACATCATACTCCACTTGCTTCGTCATCGCCCCCTTCCATCATATTCCATCATATTCTTTCTCACTTGGTCATCACACTTCTTTGCCTGCCCTTAAACCATGCTTCTATGCCTGCCCTTAACCACACCCATAGTATATAGTCCCTTCTCAGACACTCCTAGAACCCTAACATAGACCTGCTCAGTCTTCCCTCGATATGCATCTAGACCTTCCTCAGTACCCCACTGTTCTCATGCTGTGCAATACAGTCTACTGTTGATACCTTCGTCCCCCACTGCCGACCTCTAGTCTTGCTCCTTCGACTAGTCCGCTGTTCCTCCAGTCCACCATCTCTCTGGTCTGCCATCCCTTCCTTCCACCATTCCTCCTTGTCCACTGTCACTCCAGTCGACTATCCCTTCATCCTCCATGCCCTTTGCCTTTGGACCCCTCATCCTCATATCCCCTAGTCCTTGGATCCCTCGTTCTCCACCCCCTCGTCCATAGATCCCTTGTCCTCAGTTTCCTCGTCCACTGTCCTCTCACCCTTGGGTCCCTTGCCCTTTGTCCCCTCATCCTCTAGCCCTCCATCCCCAGTCTCCTCGTCCTCCATCCTCCATCCCCTTGCCCCTCCGTCCTCCGTCCCCTCATCCTCTGTCCCTCCGTCCTCTGTCCCCTTGTCCACCATCCCCTTGTCCTTCATCTCCTCGTCTATGGATCCCTTGTCCTCTATCTCCTTGTCCTCTATCTCCTTGTCCTCTGATCCCTCATCCTCTGATCCACTGTCCCTTTGACATTCCCTGAGCCTATGCCAGTCACTACCCATGGCTGTCGTAACAGCCAAGGCCAAGTTTGGCAGCATTGTCATCAAATCAAGAGCACCCCCATCTACTAGAAATTGCCAACCACTGTCCACCGTTGCCACAGCTTGCTGGACCTCCAAGGCCACTGCTCCAAATCCCCAAGTGTGCTCTCTAGCAGGCATCAAAGAGGATATAGACCCAGTTCCTGTGCACACCGATGATGCCATGGCCATTGATGCCACCCCCTTGCACAAACACCAAATGCACCTTCCAACCTTCTATAGCTACCACTGGTATCAACAGTGAGCCAGAAGCAGATCCAAATGGTGATGACCCCTCAATGGTTAGCAAATATGTAACTGAGATCTTTGATTACATGAAAAATGTTGAGGTAGCTGCCAGCATGCCCCCATCCACAGCTAGCTGACTTGAACCTTCACAGCTCACAACTCTTCCTAATCTGTACTATATGTCTGTCAGAAGGAACTCACATGGTCAATGCGAGGTGTCCTCCTCAACTGGCTCATCTATGCTCACTTTTGTCTCCTCCCAGAAACATTTTTCTTGTGTGTCAACATCATCAACCATTTTCTGTCCACCCATGTTGTGTCACTTGCCAAACTGCAACTTGTCAGCATCACATGCCTCTTGTTATGATACGCCCTTTTCTTTTCCTTTTTCCTTGACTTAGCTAAGCCTTTTCATGGACTTATCTCTTTTCTTCTGCAATGACTCATCCCCATTACATCGTACTCCACTTGCTTTGTCATCGCCTCCTTCCATCGTATTCCATCATATTCTTTTATGCTTGGTCATCATACTTCTATGCCTGCCCTTAACTCTCTCGTTCCAGTATTTAGTTGCCGCCTCCACCTCATGTATTTTCCTAAGCTTGACCTACTTTCCCCTACCTTGAATAGTAGCACTTGCCCACTCCCCCATCGCTCCTCTCGAAGTGGACGTCCTCAGAACCTTTGATCTAGTCCACAGTTGTTGGACTTATCCTCAGAACCTTTGATCTAAGTCCATGGTTGTTGGACTTATCTTCTGAACCTTGAAACTCACTTTGCGCTACACCTTGAAAGTCTACTTCTGTCTCTACCCAAGGCAGTCATAAGAAAAGGTCAAGCGTTCCCCTCAAACAGCCCTATCGTCAGATAGGCCACCCACCCATTGAACCCCTCAAACATAAGACATGGTGCCTCCTCATGAGTGCCCCCTTATGCCCCAACCATTGATCCAAGACAACAACCCCTTGGCCCCTTGTTTACAGGCTATCAAAGACATCTATTGTCTACTCCATCAACCACTTCCAATCACACCGAAACCTCCAAATTATATGACTCAGATGACCACCTTCCTTCTGCTAATGAAGAAGACCCCACACTCAAACTCACAGAACAACTATATTATAATGCTACCATCCCACATTCCCCTAGTCCACCATTGTGTCCACCAACCCCTCCTCACATCCCTACTCCACCTGTACCCATGTTCACCTCAACCAAACTCACTGAACTGCACCTGGGCGCACCCAAAGCCTTCGATGGTGACTATGAGAAGGCCATCCCATGGCTCAACACAGTGGCCATCTACCTCCTTGTCAACAACACCATATACAACACCAATGCTAAGAAGGTCAGTTTCATCCTCTCATACATGACCAAAGGAGCTGCCCAAACCTGGGCCACCACATTCTGAACCCAATGCCTCACCACCACACCTCCCTCACTTGGGACGTGGACTAACTTTGAAGCTCAGTTCAAACTTGCCTTCAAACATCACAATGTCATCAGCAAAGCCATCTATTGGCTTTCTACCACCCGCATGGTCAAAAAGATCAAGGGTAATAAGGAAACCTGGGAACCTTCCCTCACTGAATACAACGCACAATTCAGAAACAAAGTCACCATCGCTGGCATCACTGCCTAAGAAGTCCTGATCGGCTACGCTGCTGGGCTCCCCTCTTGGATCATGAAAAGGATCATGACCGCTGACTCCACCCCCACGAAAATCACTGAATGGTACACCAAAGCAGAGAAGTACCAAACACAGTCTAACCATGCTGATGAAATCACCAGTTGCAACAAAGGCTTTGGGTGAACTTTCCACCCCTTCACCCAGAACAACTCCTTGCCCACCAAAGACCCCAACGTCATGGACGTAGATGCCATTCAAATCTCTAAGCTCACCCCCAAAGAACACAAACGCTGCTGTGACGAAGGCCACTGCTTCTGTTGTCGCCAGAAAGGAGACAAAGCCACTCACACCAAATGTACTAAATGCATCCTTGAATGCATGAAAGAACTTGATCTCCACTTACATCTAGAAAAGTGCAAGTTCACCTCCACGGAAGTTGAATACCTTGGAATGATTGTCAAACCAGGAACCCTTGCAATGGACCCCATCAAATTAGACAGCATCACTGCCTGGCCTGTCCCCACCTCCATAAAACAAGTCTGATCCTTCCTCAGATTTGCTAATTTCTACTGAAGGTTCATTGCAAACTACTCCACCATCGCCCGCCCCCTCATAGACCTTATGAAACTAAACCAACAATGGAACTGGTCTACTTCCTGTCAAAACGTGTTCAACTCCCTGAAGAAACTCTTCCTCAGCCAACCCATCCTCCGTCTCCCTGACCCTAACGCTCCCTTCGCCATTGCCACTGATGCTTCCAAGTTTGCCTCTAGAGGAATCCTCCTCCAAGCTGATACCAATGGCGAATGGCACCCCTGTTCCTACCTCTCTCAATCCTTCTCTCCGGCAGAAAGGAACTACAGCATCTATGATAGAGAACTCCTTGCCATCCTCCATGCCCTCAAAGCGTGGCGGCATTATCTCCAAGGATCCCCCTTCCCTGTCCAAACATTCACAGATCATAAAAACCTCACATACTTCTGACAACCCCAAAACCTCAACTGTCGCCAAGCCCGATGGCTCCTTGACCTAGCGGACTTCGACTTGAAGATGATCCATGTTTCCGGATTCCTCCTCTCTGGCCCTAATGCCCTGTCCCATTGACCCGACCACCTCCCAACTTCTGACTTGGATAATGAAGGAACCACTTTACTACCCCCATCCCTTTTCGTTTGAGTCATTGATGCCACCATGTGCAACTACATCCAACAGTACTCTAAAGATGACCCGTTCCTCATCACCACTCTTCAGGCCATCAACAAGGACGTCCTTCCACCCTTCCACTCTCACCTCGCCGATTGACAACTCCATGATGGCATCCTGACATATCAGAATCACATCTACGTCCCCCCATCCAATGATCTCCGATGCTGCCATGACCATGAAACTGCTGGTCATCCCAGCTTTATGAAAACCTGCCAACTCATCTCTGCAGAATACTGGTGGCCCGGTCTCCCACAGTGTATCTGCCAATACGTTGAAGGCTGCGCAATTTGCCAAGCCAATTAAGTGAACACACACCCCACGTGCCCCCCTCTCTCTCCAATTAAATCTGTCGCCTCTTGCCCCTTTCAGCAAATCTCCTGTGACCTGATCACGGACCTCCCGGAATCTTCCGGGTTTGATTCCCTCCTAGTCATGGTGGACCATAGCCTTACTAAGGGGGTAATTCTCTGCCCCACTAAGAAAACCATCACCGCTGAAGGTGTCACTTCTCTTTTCTTCCATAAAGTCTATAAATGGTTCGGACTATATGACAAGGTCATTTCCGACTGAGGACCCCAATTCGCCTCCTCCTTCACTAGAGAACTTGGACAACTCCTGAACTATGACCTCTCCCTCTCTACTGCATACCACCATCAATCTGACAGTGAAACAGAACGAGTAAACCAGGAGATTGAAACGTACCTGCGAATTTACTGCGGATCACACACCACTTCTTGGGCTGACTCCATCACCCATACCAAATTCGCACACAATCATCGCCCCCACTCTGTCACCAGCAAGATCCCTTTTTACCTAATGCTCAGATATGAACCCCGTGCCCTACCTTCCGTCCTCCCTGAATCCTCCGTTCCCACCGTAGAAACTCAACTCAAAGCTCTCTCTGCAGCCAGAGATGAAGCCCTGGCCGCCCACGAACTCGCCCACCAAATGATGGCTTCCCACATCTGCTCTAAGTTCAAATCTTTCCAGAAAGGAGAGAAGGTTTGGCTAGAAGCCTGCAACCTGAATCCGACTCCCACAGACATGGAAGATCCACCCCATGTTCCACACTTCTCTCTTATCTCCTTATCACGAAAACTCCATTCATGGCCCGAACCATCCGAAACCACCACCTGACCTCATAAATGGGGAAGAAGAATTTGAAATAGAAAAGATCCTACGCCACCATGGAACAATAAAACACCACTCCTTCTTGATCCAATGGAAAGGGTACACAGCCAAAGAAGACTCATGGGTTCCTGAGTCTGATTTGGACCATGCCAAGACACTCCTGAATGCTTATAAACAGGCACATCCCAGAACTTTCCCCCACAACATCCGCACCTAGAAAATGTTCTCCACCCATATCATGGCCATTCAACCACGCATTCCCTCCATCACTCTCCCTCCCACCGCCCACTGTACCCATGAACATATACAGTGGCTCAAATAAGTGTCCCAATGTTGGTGTATTTTGCAAAGATGTGACATTTGCAAGAGAACCAAAATCCATTTCTGAAGGAGTTTGGAAAGTT
>JBBPOF010001171.1:0-12143 GCA_038091315.1 Porphyrellus cyaneotinctus | reverse complement strand
TGACCTTTTTTTTCGCTCGTTCCCATCACTTCGACCGCTGATCTCTAAACATTGCGCTCTGTTTGTTCCTTTCGCCCTCTCTCGGCCTTGGGGCGCATCTTCTGTCCGGTTCGTCCGGATGGTGCACCGTGACTCCTCACGACGCACAAGGCGAGTCTTTCTCTTCGTTTCATTCACTCTCTTCACTCAGTCACTCGACGGTTTGTGCATTGCATACGTTTTTTTTTTGAATAGCCGCACCACCTCGGCAACACGATTGAGGCAACGTCACCGCGTCCGCGACTCTCTGCGCTCTCGCACTCTTGGTCCCTGCGAGGCATCCACCATGAGATTCCAGCAGGTCGGAAGGCTGCGGATCTCCGGTATTGATATTTTGCTGGAATGTCTAGCGGTCTAGGCTCGATCAACAGTAACATTGGTTCCGGCAAGGTTTCGAAAAGATGGAAAAGTATTTAGACTGCACGATGTTCATCTGTTTCAAAGGCATGTTATGGGACAAGCAGTTTGGACTCCAACCACGGTTCACACAGCCAATTTTAGGGAATCAGTCACACTTCCACGATTGTCGCCGGAGCACTTATTGGCAAACCTGTGGTAGCAGCCGAGCCTTTTAAATTTGAAAGAACATTCTTCCCTGATCATGGATTTTGGGGGGGGGACTTCGTTGATGCCTACATAATGATTCAATTGTTAGCGAACGCTTCTTGTGCCTAGATCTTGTGGGAAGGCTCGGAATTGTCACGCTGCCGGTGCCAGCCGTGAACCAATCATCCAGGAAGTGACACCCAGAATCTTATGCTGTTCAACAAGCTTGGTCAGGTCTTACTTACCTCAGAGTTACAGGTTACAGCAGGCGGAGTAGCAGCAAAACCCTCAACTTCTCAACACGCTCACAGGTGAGTCCTATCGAAGAATCGACAAAATTTAATACATCGAACACTCGGATGGACATTGAACAGTGCTACAGGATCTATGGGAAATCATTTCCGTCGGTCCCGTCAACATGATTGTCCCATTGTTTTTTTACGATGGGGCCCAATAGCCTTCCTTACGCCAGGGCTCACATTATCATTCGGTTTCAGTGGGCAACCCAGCTCGTGTACGGACAACACCATTTTGTCACTGCACACACGAAGATTAAGGTTTTCGTTCAGACCCCTCGTAATGTCTGGTAACATCACCATCGACCTGCCTCCCCCGGGGATCAATTCCCTGGCCATGCCCATGGGTCCTCATCATTGGACATGTTCTCAGTTCTCCTTATTCCTCTTCTGTTTGCATTGTGCTCCATTCCTTGTAGTCGCCGTTAGCCTATCTTTATCCTCAACACTAGCTCTTGCTATGGCGGAGGCAGCCAGTGACGCACTTAGTTAATACCATCGGTTTACATGGTACACTCACTACAAAACACGTGGTCCGCTCACGTATGTCGAATTATGACTTCAAATACCAATTTCAGCAACTTACCCTCATTGATACGATGCAGTTACAGGTGGCCGTCGGATTCATTGGGAACTTGTGGGTGATGCTAGTGGCCACCATTTTACTTGTTCGCCTTATCACAGTACACCTCCCTTGCGCCGCATTGGCTTTGTACGGTTTTCACTCCTCACATCCCTCCCGACAGCACTCGAGGTCGCTCGCGTGGTCAGTGCAATCTTGTGTATTTACCAACTGGGTACTGTGGCAAATGGCCCAAACGCTGTTCAAAAGATTGGTTTTGTGTGGATTACATTGCCATACATGAAGATCGTGTAGATCATGCAAGTGGCGGATAACAGGTGAGTACCCTAATCTCTGCACTCAATATACCAATTCTGAACATTTTTTAACCCTAGTAGCTCTAACAAGTGCCGTTACCTTCAGTCAATGTAAATGATCTCTAAACGCCGTTCATCGTTGACGATCATCGACTTATTTCTGCATAGCATCTTTCACGGCACGCAGGCAAACCTTGTTCAATCTCGCACTTTCAAATTTTATCTCACCAACTCTACTCTCGCTTTAATCTTCCGAATGGGTGCCAAGAACCTGATCCTCTGTTTTTGGCGTTGTATTCGCCATCGTATAACTCGGAAAGGAACACCGGCGAGAGGCAACTATGTCTTGGGACCCTCTTCCTTATGGAACCAAAAGAGTAGTGAAATTCATAGAGTGAACGAGGGGAGAGTAGATGAAAACGAAAAAGGATGCCCACTGGCTGGATTGAACAACCGACCTCATCATAAACAGTCCTACAAGTGACGCGCTCTACCACTGAGCTAAGCGGGCGTGATACTTGACTGGCAAGAAGGCCATCCCAGTCCGAAGAAACATGAAACTAATACATTCACCCATTCACCCGTTGCCCAATGGGACACCCAATTCCTCTGCCGCCTGCTGATGCGCAGTACCTGCGAGACCCACGAACCCAACGCCATCGGCCCGGGCTGCACTGCCGTTGAAAACCTTTGCGACACCAACGACGGCGCAGGCGAGGTCGATGATGATAATGTTGAGTGCGATCTGATCATATACAACGCCATGTGACTTGATCTAAAAGAAAGCAGAAAGAGAAGAACGAGGTCAGCCAACATTTCCGAACCAGGATACGGACATGGTTGAGGGGGAGTCCGTGACGCTTCAGAAAGTCGTCTAGCGTGCCGACTTGGTAAATAAAACAAGACGCTAGTTCATCCTACAGCGGGAGATTAAGCTGAGTAGTCGCAGTAGAGCAGGTCGCTTACCAGTTCGACAGCCATCTCGCGCCGCCCAAACCTTGCAGGTCGGGAAGGGTGAGCACCGACGAGGGGCGTTTTTGGCCTTGGCGTGAGCCACACTCTTGTTCATGATTGAACAGTCTCCGGGAGTGATTAAACTTGGAGCCGCAGCAAACTCGGTTCCGAGTCCAAGCTCACGACACATGGAATCCACAGGCAATGTTGGCCAAATGAATGATTTCCATGAGGTTCTTGTCGTCGCCCTTTGTCCCCGCGTAAACGACACCAGCAATACACAAGTATACTGGCCGATACGCACGATTGGGTAAAGAGAGAAGCCCCTTATGGATCGCTTGCAAGTCAGTCAGAAATCATACCAGGGAAGATGTCAGCGTCACCTCCCCCAGGTCACAATTGACTGTGGCGCGCAGTGATATTGATGGTACCAACATCGTCCGTGTGGGGGTAGGAGCGAAATCGAAATCGAACCGCAGTGTCCCCGACCTTAGAAAGATGAGAGTCACCGGACATGTTCGGGCCGCCTCATCATTCTAGACAGCTTCGGCATGCATATACAAAGTCACCCCGCCGCAACTCGCTTGATACGGTTCAAGGATTGTTGATCGGAATCGTCGATCGCGGACTGGGCCGGGTGCAAAATGAGATGGTGCGTTATTCTATGGCATTGAAAATATGAGTATACTATAGACGAATGCAAGGGAGGTGTGTCCTGATGTGCAATTAAGAGAGTTGAGTTTGATGGGAAATCAGGAGAGAACAAGTTACCTGCTGCGTAACACACACTCTAGGACCTCACCATTCCCCACATCAACCTCTTCACCCCTTCGCTTTCCTTACCCACCACCCGCGGTCCAAGGATGGCATCATCAGGAATCTGCTCCAGTCGCTGCACCTCACGTCTGAGGTAAACGACGAGCGTTTCCATGAGTTCCGGGTAAGCAATGTACCTGACATCAGTGAGTAACGAAGCAACGCACATACGATACACAGAATGATCTCACCGTTCGCTCTCGTCTGCACCAAAGTCGTAGACACCACTCAGATCGTCTCTGGCCTCCTCAGCAACGACGTCGATTTTCTCCACGTTCTCTACGAGACCTCCGACGAGGTTCACGGAACGCCTAAACGCCGGTTTAGTCGTGTCTTTGGTTTCGCTTTGGCCAAGGTGTTCTCCCACCCCGGAAAGGGAGATGCCTTTTGCCCCTCTGCCGCCCAACAGGTTTCTCCAGACAGCCGCCGCCATCTCCGCGTCACCCCCCACCAGCCCCAAGTCCATACTCATGCCTAGACCCGCCCACTGCTCCTTGAATATCTTCATGTGCCTCGTTACAAGTCTCTCCGGCGCTCTCGCTCTCATCTCTGCTTTAGCATGCGCGGCTGGGGATGGAAACATATCGAGTGGCGGAACAGGAGAGGGGAATGTATAAAAGGTGCTGTTAGGGTATGGAGAAACGTATTTACTGAGCTCCGCTCGGTTTTTGCTTTCCGGTGCAACGGATGGGGTGGGGGTGTCGGATGTCAAACGAGGGGGAAGCACTCCAGGCTGAAGCACAGTACGAACACGCTCCTCGACATCTTGGAAAAAGTGATCGATCAACCCCTGTATGTGGTTCAAACCATGGGGTGGAGGCAGGGCCCGCAAGCGGACGGTGAGAAGCCATACGTGCAGATTGGTGACAGTAAACCAAGACTGGAAGGTAGGGGGGAGTGCACATTCTTCATTCCGTAAAACATCAGCATGACTACGGAACGGAGAAACAGTAGCAATACCTTTCCTCCAAAAGTGGGCTTCTTGGTCTGCACGCGTCGCGCACAAGGCATTGTACATGTGTAATGCGCGTCGGTTCGCGAGTTGTTTGGACGAGCCATAACCAAGAGCACGCGCAAAGCCAAGAAAGACAGCGTATAGGATTGGATTCGCCTTGACTCTCTGTGTTAACCACGACTGCTCCTTGTCCGATGGGTTAGCCACCGGCTCTGGTTGTTTTGAAAGCAGCTTGGAGGCAAAAAAACGGGAATGTTGACGAACTGGATGTCGGACATGCCTCGACGCTACGCCAATCCGACTTGAAAGCAACGAGCGTGAAATCATCCCCAAACTTGTGTTTGGCAAGATGGCGGAAAATGTTTGGACAATTTCGATTACATAATAATTTGCTTGAAGAGCCTCCTGCGGCAATGCACAGGTCAGTGGAGTAATATATTTCGTTGTGTCGCATTAAAAGTTTGTACCTGTCCTTCTGCAGCCCGGTCACGATGCCGAGGTCGGAACCTTCGTCGTCTTTGAATGTCACATGGTATTCACCGTCCGAAGGGTTGAACTTGAAGATGACATTGCGTCGATGGTGATTGTCGTTCCAATGTTCGATATTTAGTTTTCGGCCTGGTGTTGCTCATCGCTTTCCAAGAGCGTGCAATGGTGAACAATACGGCGTATACTCAAAGATCTTGATTTGCCGGCTGCGCTGTCAAAAATGTGTTGATGCGCGAGATATTGTCACGAATGCCGTCCTCAGGTAGATTGAGAGTTCCATGTGCAGCACCAATGAATGATGCATGGACGCGTGCGCAGTCTCCTGCTCAATGGGCAAATTCCTTCCTTCTATACAGCACACCAATATCTTTCTTTTTTTGGACGAGTGATAGCGTGGTCTGGGGCGGCCTTCAATTCGCCCACAGTTTGATTAGGTAGGGGGCAGCTCTGCGGTGTAGGTGGTCGCCGTAAGTTGGGAACCATTTAAATTCTTTGTTAGTGATATTGCTCCATCCTTGGGCCTCCCAGGTCGACGTCAATGAACCAAATCCCTTCATTTTTCATGAGCCGTCGATGAGACACGAAGGAACTGGAGATGAAAATCACTTCAAGACGAGTTTTCTTACATGTTACACTTTCTAGTGAAAACGGACGCCTGATAGGATACTGTTGCTGTAGAGAATGATGATGTCATGAGATTGTTTACGTTTGCCAAAACATTTTCATGTCTCTCTTTCTTCATCCTCTCTACGACGACCTCCTCCACCTTGCCCGCGATTCATCCGACTCGTCTCCGTCATTCATGTCCTTCATCTTCCGTAGATTCGCCTCCTCCACTGCGTCGACCGCCGCTACAGCCGCCTCTACCGCTACAAAGTACGTGTTTTCTTCCCAGGTCGACCCGTTACTTAGCTGCAACCGACAGGTCGAACGTCTTCGTACGTCCCGTTTCCCTTCTCGTATAACGGGCATTTGATCATGTACCACAGTTTGACGTCTCCATAAACTCCAAACCGGCAGGACGTATCGTGTTCAAACTCTATGATGACACTGTTCCGCTCACAGCTCGCAACTTCCGTGAGTTGGCCCTAGGCACGAAGAAGGGTGGAAAGAAGCTAGGCTACAAGGGAAGCCCGTTCCACCGAATCATCCCAGAGGTTGGTATTCGCGTGTCGCCTCTTTCGACTCGGTACTGAAAAGTGCTTGCGTGCGTGCAGTTCATGATTCAAGGAGGCGACTTCACTAGACACAATGGGACTGGCGGTGTGTCAATATACGGCTCCCGTTTCAAGGGTGGGTAACCGTGCATGCTCCAATGTCTCGGGCCTTTTGGCCGTCTGACAGCCATCCTTTTTTTTTCCCTTGTATTTGACATGTAGACGAAAACTTTGACCACAAGCACAACAAACCAGGTTTGCTCTCGATGGCAAACGCAGGTCCTAACACGAACGGGTCACAGGTAAGACCACTCTCTCCACAGGACGGAGGGGGTGCTCATCGTTCTCCACGCATTACCTAGTTCTTCATCACGACCGCCGTCACGTCTTGGCTCGATGGCAAACATGTCGTGTTCGGCGAGGTCGTCGATGGCATGAGTATCGTCAAGAAGATCGAGTCAAATGGCTCAAGTGGTGGACAGCCGTCGTCCAAGGTGGAAATTGCGGACTGTGGTGTCGTCGAGTGAATGGTGGGTGACAGCCGTAGAAATCCATGGGGTCTGTTGCACATTTAGTGTAGCTTATCTGGAGGTAATGGATGCTTGGTTTTCGGCTTCAAATGCTCAGACTTCTGCCTTCTCGACATGCACTCAAACAATTCGGGGAACCTTGAGCCTTTGAACTAACTCACTCTGCTACTCTCAGGAATGCATTCTCAGAGTGATCCTCGTTGTCGTCCTTAGTACTGCAAGATATTGCACATGTGGCTGTAGCACACTACGATGCTACAAATTACCTAAGTGTGTTGCTGATAATAAACAGTAAGTTAAAGGAGTAGTAAGTACGTTTTGCTGCCAAGCTTTGTTACAACAAGGAACTGTCAACGAGCACGGGCCCAATCTCTTCTAGCGCACTGCCTTTCTTTCCCTTGGGTTCCTTCGGCATTAGAGAGATCCATCTCTTCTCCTTGATCTCGGGACCTCTGTTGCCGAAATATCTCTCACTTTCAAAGCTCCAATCGTCATTGGCCCGTACCCAATGCCCAAGGCCATCACAATATTCCTTCACTTGTGAATTCAGAGGTTCGTCCCACTCAGGAAGGGATGCCATGGCAGTGTGGAACTTTTGCTCAAGCTGAGCATGGCAGTCTTGCGCCCACAGTATCGCCCCGTTTACATCGGTCCCGAGTTCGTCCGCCGCAATTCTTATAATGTTATGACTGTCGTCTCCACGGGATTGCTCGAGATTGTAGGATACCATGTCCTTCGAAATAATCAGGTAAGTCTCGTTGCGTGTTTGACCGCGAATGATACTTGACACTTACGTTCCCGAGACAGAGCATGTCAATAGACGCTAAAGACATCTTCTGAATCGTGGGGTGTGAAATAACTTCATCGGGGATGTCAAGGGCGAGTTCTAACAAAGCAAACGAAGGTTTCGCCCCAATCGTGTCGCGTCGGACGTTGATATAGCTCTTGATATCGCGAATGCGATGTCCTTGTCTGTCGATGGCCTGTTGCAAGACAGCTTCAAGATATTCATCAAAAGTCTTGATGAACCTCTTTTGTGCCTGCCCGCTCGCATCCCGTATCGTACGCTCCCAGAATCTGTGGTTGAATAGACGTTGGTTTACGAGTTACCAAGGATCTCCCAAGGCACTTACTGACGAGCCACTTCACCGCCGATCCATTCTCCTTTTGGTCGTGGCTTATGAGGGTTGTGGAGCGCATCCATTATAACTTCCTTTTGCTTTCGTACTATGGAGGGCTCAGACACATCCGAGTACTCATCGATGACAAAGAATAAGTTCATTAGGTCACAGCCAGCCCTGACGTGCTCTGATCGAATGGTTCAGGAACTATCCGACCATCAACAAGGCAAGTAGCCACTTACCTTTCTTCGCTATTGGATACGCTAAACATGCAAGGCGATCTAACGATCAAGGTAAGTGTGCACGTCAGTAGGGGAGCGAAAACACTCACTGAAATCGCAGCAATTGAATGCGCGTTGAGCTCTCGGGCTGAAAGCGCCGAAGCTCGCAGTCCAAGTAGCAGATTCCTTCTTCACCTCGGCGTAATGTGGGTTGATACGGCGCGGCCACGGCCATTTTGCAAGCGTGTTCGGGATGAAGATCTTAGTGGGTTTATAACCATCTCTATATTGCCCGATGGTGGGCTCTTTCTCTTCAGTTAAACCATCGACGACACTCTCGCGCCTCCTGGCGAGCAAGACCGAGACAAAGCGGGAAGCGAAATGGATGATTAAGCCTATGAGTACACTGAGGGGGAGCAGAGTGTAGGTTTTCATACTTGCGGAGCAGGGACTGCTTTGAACTCGTAGGACTATCGACTCTTTTATATCCATGACCAGGGATCTCGAAGAACAACCGGACCACCCAGAGTGCGGCATATTTTCAAATCTCCCGTTGATGTATCCTTTCCTGTTACACATAGCCAGCTCAGCATCGGGTCTCGTCGTTTCCGCATTGCAAATTCTAATGGCGCAGGGCCGAAAATACCACATCACCAAGCAAAGCGAAATTCACGGATGAGGGCTGGGACGCTTCTATGCCGATCCTAAATAAAATGATGGATCACAGGTCCGCAAGCATAATTATCTGTTTCAAAGCCTCGGTGTGTTAATCATTATTTTGGGACCAGATCCGAGATTGTGGGATACGGTCCGGAGCCCTTGGGTTTTGCGCATCACAGAACGTCCCCCACACCCGACAAAAATGGTTATGTATTTTTTTTTGCGTGAAGTCACACTTGCTGTGGTGACGGTGACCCACTCTTACGGGGGAAATAGAGAAACTCGGCAATCGAAGAATTCTCTCTAGCTGCTGGCAAATGCTAGCTCCACATCTGATCGGTTCATGGCTATGAAGCGTCACCGCTCGGAAGGTGGTTTGAAAACCACACGAACTGACTGTGCCAAACACCCGGGAAATACTGTGTCTGGTCGTGTGTCTGTTGATGTGATTTTTTCCTCCGCGCATTCATCTAATCACAGATGGCGCCGAGGTTGGTGCTAACCACTATGTGAAGATCGACTTGTGACCCCTTGCAACTTATCGATCGTTATCACCCGGATCGTCGTGTCCATCGTATCTGAAGCGCAGCCTCCGAGCAGGATTTCTCCAAGATTGACGTTGCTGCGGACCCTGATGGAATCTGTGTCGGTCGTTTGCGGCATTCATCGAGATTACCGGCAGGACGGTAAGCCAATAAAGATGATGATGATGTTGAGATAAAGACCCCAGTTAATTTTCCTATGGCGGTGGCAACTCCAAATAAGAACTCGAAGAGCGACTGTCCTCCGGTCGAGATTTCAGATTTCTAGTTTCGACAGGGATCACGGTCACAGGAATCATTGTATTGTCCTTTCCGGTGAGTTGTAGATGCCCGGAGAACTGGTGCAGCTGATCCCAGTGGTGATGTTGCGTACACACTTTATCAGCCTTCATATCCCGATCTCAACGGGAGTGATTATCGACGCCACCATTAAGTATAGTTAGATCAAACATCACAGCCATTTGCGCGTTGAAATTCGTACCAACTTTGAATGGCGGCTGAATCAGAGGGTTAGAAATAGTCCCATGCATGAATAGGATGACAGAGTAGGCACAGCACTGTAGTACGGCAGATATCAGCCTGAGTAGCACTCGAGCTCTTCAGTCAGCATGAGGACGTGTTAGTTGCCGTGGGCCATGCTGTATCTAAGCGTTTGGCATATTCGGGTTGTAGCACCAATTGCTCGAGTCGAGTCTGGGTTCGGGCTCACTGGACTTTCGGAGCCCAACAATGGCGCGAGTTGAGAAACGGAAACAATGCTCCAAGCTGTCAAAGTATCTCGCGTTGCCCTTACCTTTACTCGTTCAATTTCAAGTTACGTCGGCCGTTTGCTCTGTATGAAAAGATCGAGGACAGCTACTTATACAAGCTTGACATGACCGACGAGGAACTTTTAGAGCGATCCGCATACGAAAGGGAACGACGACCCCATGTCCAGATCTGTCAGGGGCTGTGAGACCTGGCATTGTGACCACGGCGTACTATTAGGGGCATGGCGTCACTACTTGGTGCCCCTACAATCCGCATCTGAGAAATGTCTGCGTCGCGTCTGCTTCATGCCTGTGTTGGCGGTAACTCGCCAACTAGCACAAGATTGTTGTCGACCAGCCTTCGTAGGCAAGCTCCACGAGCACAAACTCTCATTCAAGATAAAGAAACGGGGCTCGGCTTCATTCGCTCGAACCCGCGCACTCAGAAACCTCGCCATCTCGGTGCAACTGAAATTCGCGGCCCATACTATACGGCGTACGGAAAGCGACACCTTCAGGACGTTCTGGAGACAATGGGGTATCATATCGATGGGTTCAAATTTGCGGGGGGTTCATTTGCGCTCTTCCCTGAGCGAGCTGTGATGGAGATGATCGAACTTGCACACGAGTATGATGTGTATGTCTCGACTGTACGTCTCATGCGACCTTGTCCTCGTGCTGACCGGTACACTCACACATACATCAACTCTGGTCTGTGTGTTAGGGTGGATGGATGGAACACGTATTGATGCAACCCAATGTCACCAGCATCGTCGACCGGTACCTAAGGAAATGCAAAGACATGGGGTATGTCTCACCTAGAGGCGTCGTGCAACAGGAACTGAGGTTTTCCCACAGCTTTGACGTGGTAGAGCTCTCGGCGGGGTTTCTCTCCTTCCCGCCGGACGACTGGTTGCAACTAATCGAAAAGGTACAGGATCACGGGTTGACACCCAAACCCGAACTCGGAATCCAGTTTGGCGCTGGAGGCGACACGGATGTCGCCCAGCTGGAATCGACAGGGACGAGCGACCCGTCTAAGATTGTGAATCTTGGAAAGAGGTTTCTAGATGCCGGTGTGGAACGGATCATGATCGAGAGCGAAGGAATCACGGAGAACGTGCATACGCCGCGTACGGACGTCATCCAAGCGATTCTCAAGGAGCTCCCGATGGAGCGCGTCATGTTCGAAGCGGCCGATCCCAAGGTGTTTAACTGGTACATTCGGGAGTTTGGGATCGACGTGAATTTGTTCGTGGATCATAGCCAGATCGTGCAGTTGTCGTGCTTGAGGAGTGGGACCTGGGGTATGGCAGACACGTTTGGGAAGGTTGTCAGTTACCGAGAGTAAAGTGACTACGTTTAAGTTTGGTAGTAAAGTGTACACTACTTTATTTGGGTGCAATTCCCACTCTGTTTTGGCTCTATCCTCAACAATGTCGACTTCATTTTTGCTACGCTCAATGCTGCCCAGGACATCCGCTTCTACAGTGGGTCGCAATGTTTTGCGGTCGGCGCTCCAAGGTGCGTATTCATCGCGACGACGACGTCCATCACCGAGGTTCGTTTATAGCGAGAGGTGCTGCCAGCTTGATGGCAGCAATCAGCAAGGGAACTGTCAATGACCCAACAGCCTTTCCTCCTCCCTCAAGGACACACGGTTCTTATCACTGGGCCTTCGAGCGTCTTCTGTCTGCAGCACTACTGCCCGTGACCGCGGCAGCTTTTGCAACGTCTGGCACGGCTTACCCTGTCCTTGACGGTCTTTTGGGTGTTTCACTCGTGATGCATAGTCACATCGGGGTAAGCGACGTCGCAAGTCGCCTCCAATATCTATACCACTGACCTCTTAATGCGTAGTTCGATGCCATACTCGTCGACTATCTCCACAAGCGCAAGTTCCCTATCCTTGGTCCTGTGACGACCTGGACGCTCAGGGCTGCAACTGTTGGCGTTTTGGCCGGCGTTTACCAATTCAACACGAACGATATTGGTAGGTGCTCTTTATCGTTGTCGTGTCGTGTGAGCCGTTGAGACCGAGTCGCACGATAGGTTTGACCGAGTTGATCTCCAAGGTTTGGACCGCGTAAGCTGGGACTGTAGGGCTCCATAGCTACGGACACTCGATGTTGCACCAAGAATTGAAGTATGTGTCTCATTGCGTGCCTTTCAGTTTGAGCTCTGTGCAC
>JBBPOF010001170.1:0-12143 GCA_038091315.1 Porphyrellus cyaneotinctus | reverse complement strand
CACAGATTTGAAGTTTGTTAGCAATCATGAGTGTCATGCAAAATGAATAATAGGAACAGAGTTAACATTGGAGGAAAGTGGAGAACAAGTCCGGAAAGTGAGAAAGGAGAAAAGGTTGGAATAGACTGAGAGTCGATTCGGAAGCCCGGAGTTGGACTTCACAAAAATCTGGGATATGACAGTATCCCCCTCTTAGGCCTGAACCCCTGAAGGCCATAGAGTGATGATGTGATGAGAGTGGGGGTTTGCATTGGTGTCCAGATTGTGAACATACGGAGTTTGAAGCATCAGAGTCTGAATCGTTTAGCGACGTGGTATAAATCTGGGCTTTTTCCTTAACTTCTTCCTTAACCATGTCCAACATCACCAACATCAAAAATTGGTCTGATGCGCACCTCATGGAAGATGCAAATGATACCAATGACGTCTGGGACACAAAGGTGAAGGAGCGATGTTGACAAGCAATGGCAAGAAAGGAGGTGGAGCAGCGGTGGAAAGTGGAGGAGGCATGGAAGAAGGCAGAGGAGGAAGCATGAAAGAAGGCGGAGGAGAAGCAAGTGAGGCAGGCGGCTGAGGAAGAAAGGCAGCACAAGGCGGCTGAAGATGAGAAACGATGCAAGGAGGCTGAAGAGGCAGCCAAGAAACGGGTGGGTGACCACAGTTCAAGAACGACCAGAACTGACGTCGGAACAGGCTGCAGAGGTAGTGGTGCAACAACACACCAACAAAGGCAAAGGGCGGGCAGCACCGGACTGTGTCTGGTGTGTCAAGAACAACCTCACGTGTGAGCTGCAAGAGGAGCCCAAAGCAACATCCTGCAAAGGATATTTCTTGGTCAAGGTGTGGTGCGAACAACTGGGAGAGGAGAAGCCTGTCCAGTGCAGAAAACGAGGCGACAACAAAATCAAAGAAATCGTGCCACTGCTGAAGAAGCAGTGGTCGGAGGAGGCAGGTACAAACTGGAGTAGCGACAGTATGGTGGAGTTGGCGGAGGTGGGTTGCAGCATCACAAAGGTGCTGACAGAGATGCGGGACGAGATGCAGACGATGAACCACCGCATCACCTGCCATAATTGTCTGATGACAATGATGGTGTACGCCAAGGAGGAGCAGGTGTGGAACGTGCGGGGTGGATTGGAGGATGATGCGAGCATGTCGGATGACACAGACATAGGGGAAGCAGCGATGGAATGAATCATTGTGGAGGTGGCGGAGGAGATGGACGAGATGGAGGAAACGGCGAAGGAAGCAGAGGAAACGGAGGAAACGAAGGAGACTGAGAGTGACACAGAAGTTGAAGCAGAGATGGTAGAGTAGTATACTTGTTTGTTGCTGCGCTCTTATAAATTGGTTCTCATCGCCTACTTGTGAGGTCTGGGTTTGTCCAGATACCAGAGATGGTAATCTACGACTAATTCCAACGCGTGATCTAGCCTGGTAGCCAGTAACCATGAAGTTTCTTCGTCAGTACCTTCATATCCTAACCAACATACGAGATAGAGCAATTTTCAATTCTTGTGCCTTTGATCGATTTTGAGTCGAGGATCTTGGAGATCTCAAACTCCGGTTCTCCGTTGACTTTGACTGGAGGTGGTGGAGGTTGTATGCAGTTTGGAATGATGTTGGGTACTGAAGGTTCTAGCTGTGAGATGTGAAATACCAGATGTACGGATTTCATAGAGTCGGGAAGATGGAGCGTGAGAGAATGGATACCAGCTTTAGTGATGATTTCATATGGCCCTAAGTTCTTTTCTGATAGTTTCTTGGATGGTCTAGTCGACCTAAAGTACTTAGCCTTGATGAACACCTGATCTCCGGGTTGGAAGTCCAGAGCCAGAGCTTGCTTGGCATCTGCAGGTCCTTGGTAATGTTTTTGAGTGTGGTCCATTTCCTCATGTAGGAATTGGTGTAGAGAATCGAGGTCAACAGAGTATTCGAGCGCATGAGCAGAGGTGAGATCGCGTTCCGGGTGTACAGAGATGTTCAGATGGTAGCCCTTGTTTGCAAAGAACGGAGAGACACTGGTGGTAGTGCTAGGAACATTGTTGTATGCGAACTCTGTGAGGAGCAGGAGTTTGGACCAGTTATCCTGTTGGTAGTTGCAATAAATGTGCAGGTATTGTTCTAGTGTCTAATTCATACACTCCATTTGGCCATCACCTTCCAGATGATAACCGGAGGTAAAGTGTAGCCGGATATCAAGGGCCTTTCCTAATGATCTAAAGAAGTGTGACATGAACTCAGAACCTCAATCAGAGGTGATGTGGGAGGGAATGCTGTGCTTCGAGAAGATGTTCATCAAAAACAACTTAGCTAACTCCGGAGAAGTTATGGTGTCCATCGTTGGAATGAATATGCATTGCTTAGAGAGGCGGTCAATGATGATGAGGATAGTGGAGTAACTGGAGGAAACTGGAAGCTGTTCAATGAAATCCATTGAGATGGAGTTCCATGGGCATTCAGGGATTGGGAGTTGTTTTAGCAGACCGTATGGTTTGTGCCTAGGAACTTTAGCATGCGCACAGGAGGTACAGGAGGACACATATTCCTTAACAAATGTCCTGATTCCTGGCCAAGTGTATTCATGGTGGATAAGCTCCAAGGTATGGTTTTGTCTGAAATGTCCAGAGAGCAGATGATCATGCTTGAACTAGAGAACACAAAGTCAGAGGTCATCAGCGTCAGGCACGTAGATGCAATTATCTAGACATAGGAAGCCTTCAGCATCAATAGACCAACAAGAATCAGGTGTCGGAGGGGTGGACATATGTACAGAGGCCACTGAGTCTGAGGGAAGAGTGGAGAGAATGTCATTGTAGAGGTTTTTGACATCAAAGATGGAGTTGGCTCGGAGGACCGGACCAGGCTTGCCAGCGAGTCAGGAGCTTGGTCATAGCGAAGTATTCGAGGTTTTTGTGGTTGGTGACAACATCGACTGGAAGTGCAGAACCTTCAAGATAGTGTCGCCAAGCCTTGAAAGACTCATGAATGGCGAGTAACTCCTTATCATGGGTGTCATAATTGAGCTTGGGAGCTGACAGTGTCCTAGAGTAGTAAGCAACCAGCTGGATTTCCTTGTCTGGACATCAGAGAGAAAAGATTCTGGCAATAGTGTAGTCGGAAGCGTTGGTTTCTACAATCATAGGGGCGTCAGGAATCCAATGAGTAAGGATAGGTGCGGATGTGAAGGCGTCCTTGAGTTTCCAGAATGCAGAGCAACAATCATTAGAGAATGACCATGAGACGGCTTTGCAGGTAAGGCAAGTCAAAGGAGTGACTATGTGTTACGATACAATATGTATGCGCCTCTGTTTTCCTCATCTCCTCTCGTTTCTCTACTTTCGCCCTCCCTGGAATGCTAACACCAGGTCGAGATGACTTTCTCCTTCTCTTCAGTCTTGATGGCTTTAGCATTATTGCGTTACCTTAAATGCACTCCCCACGCCGTTCTCTTTCTCTATTGCCGGTAGGGGATACGCACTTACGACTGGCTTACTCATCTACGGACAGCCTTCTCCTCTAAGTGGTTCTCTTGCATTGCTTACATTTCCCTTGACTACCATTGTGACTCACTTGTGACTCAGTCGTTCTATCTGCTGCTACGATGTTCTATAGATTAGTCATCCACAGTAGTTCACTAGTACTTATACCGAGCTGCCTGTACTTCTCTCCTCATTCTTGATCTGCGCAATCCAACGTTCGTTGTATGCTCTCAAGTCTCCCTTGACCTCAGTCTCGTTTGACTTGAGGAACTCTTGACCTTGAAACTCTTGACTTGAGTTTGTTGTAGCTTTGTTCTATCAAGGATGTTGTGTCTCTTCGTGAGTACCTCCCTCGAGACAAACAGAGTACGCTCGACGTACAGCGTACGTTTCGCGTAACAAAAGATCAAGAATCTCCCTCCATCCCTCCTATTTAGGAGAAGGACCGACCCACCGTTGTCACCATGACATCCAGACCTTCTTGTCAAAGGTACCAAGTACCACAGGACTCTGACAACAACAACGAGTCATTGTACTCTGACACCACTGTATCCAGAACCTCCCTCCCAGGCTGTGACGCCCTTTGTACCCACTGTACCCCCTGCACCCAGAGTAACCCCAGTACCCATGTCCAACCCCTCTGAACTCAAGGCCGCCCTCCCCATGGATTTCTCAGGGGAACCCTCAGACGCCATGAGATGGATCAAGGCCATGAAGGCCTACTTCGCCATCAACTCCAGATTGTACTCATCCGACGAAACCCAGGTCATGACCACTCTCAACAAAATGAGCAAGGGATGGGGCGTCTCTTTCTCAGAGATGTGGTATGACAAAATAGCCAACACTCATGCCCCTGCCTCCGATAAAACCTTCAATAAACTCGTACAGGACTTTGAGTCCACCTTCTTCCCCTTCGACATCAAAGCCGTCGCTCGACACGACCTCACTAAGCTGGTCCAGAAATCGTTCAAGCTTCCAAATGGAAGTATGGATGATGGATTCCAGAAGTACATCACTGACTTCCAAAACCTCACTGCTAAGGCAGGAATCACTGATCCCATCACACTCATCAACCGATTCTCCCTCGGCATCGATTAGCAGATTGCCACCATGATTCTGTCCATGGCCGCTATCCCCACCACTTTACCCAAGTGGATCGAACAAGCCAAGGTTTTTCATGTGCAGAAAATGCGCATCACTACCCTAAGAGGTCATCACAGAACCCCCTCACTTGTAAACTCTCATACCACCAAAGACCCTGATGCCATGGACATTGATGCAGTAACCCTGCGAAAACTTACCCCCACAGAACGAGCTAAGTGCTTCAAAGAAGGACTTTGCTTCCACTGCAGAAAACCCGGACACAATGCCACCCAATGTCGTTCTCAGAGAACCTCTCAACCATCGACTCCTCGCCCCCAGAAAGTTCAAAATGCAGAAACCACCATGACCGATGATACTCCCTCGTCGAAATCTACTGTCACCCTTCCCTCCACATTAGAACAATACATTCAAACCTTGAAGACCCAAGGAAAGGATGAAACCAAAGTCCTTCAAACCCTGAAACTCTGCTATGATGACCCTGTGTTATGCAAAACGTACGCCGTACGTCGAGCATACTCTGTTTGTCTCAAGGGAGGTACTCACGGAGAGACACAATGTCCTCGATAGAACAAAGCCATGACAAAACTCAAGTCAAGGGGTTCAGGGTCAAGGGTTCCTCAAGTCAAACAAGACTGAGGTCGAGGGAGACTTGAGAGCATACAACGAACATTGGATTGCGCAGATCAAGAATAAGGAAAGAGGTACAGGCAGTGCGGTATAAGTACTAGTGAGCTACTGCGGATGACTAATCTATAGAACATCATAGAAAGCAGTAGAACGACTGAGTCACGTACGAGTCATGATGGTTGTCAGGGGGAAATGTAAGCAGTGCAAGAGAACTACTTAGAGGAGAAGGCTGTCCACAGATGAATGAATAGATGTAAGTGCATATCCCCTACCAGCAGTAAAGAAGGAACAGTGTGGGGAGTGCATTCAAGGTAATGCAATAATGCTAAAGCTGTCTGGGCTAAAGAGAAGAAGGAAGTCATCTCGACCTGGTGTTAGCATTCCAGGGAGGGCGAATGTAGAGAAACGAGAGGAGATGAGGAAAACAGAGGCGCACATATACTGTATTGTAACACCCTGTAGAGGAAGTAGCTGTAACTAATCTCGAAGCAGAGGATTTTTGAGTCGGGAAGATGTTTTGACATCTTCTTCCCATGACATTGCCCATGTACTAGTAGCCTTGCCCAAGTAAAGAACTCTTCGCATCCCTATCAAACTCCGTGCTTGTACAAAAATCATCAAAACCACTGCTCTCATTGACTGCAGAGCAACTGGGAACTTCAGCGACACCAAACTCCTTTGTGAAGCCAACTTCCCCCTTGTTCATCTTCCCAAACCTACCCTGGCAATAAACATCGACGGAACCTCCAATGTGAAAGGAACCATACACTGGAAAGCCCACACCTCTTTTCAACACAACTCCTTCTCCAATGATATAGATCTCATGGTACTCAGCCTTGGGAAGAGACAGATCATTCTAGGAATGCCCTGGCTTCGAAAGTGGAATCCCCACATCAACTGGAATGCTCATATCCTTGAAATCCCTCAACCACCATCCCCCGCACTTGATGACCCACACATCCCACAAAGGTACCTCCTTCGGTGGCTTGGTCTAGAAGCTGATCGAAAGATATCACAACGTCTTCGTAAACAAGAACTGTGGCACAATGGTGAAGTGATCAACAAGATCACCATCTCTACCCAAATCGCCCAGACCAAGAAACCAACAGAACAACTGGTTCCGGATTGGTGTCAGGACTTCGCTGATGTCTTCTCGGAAAAGATGCATACCAAACTACCACCCCATAGACCCTTTGATCACACCATCGACCTCCTCCCTACATTCACCCCGAAGATAGCCAAGATATATCCCTTAAATCCTGCCGAACTCTCTGCTTGTGAAGCATTTGTCAAGGAACATTTAGCAACCAGATGTATTGTCCCATCCAAATCTCCTCAAGCATCCCCGTTCTTTTTCATACCAAAAAAGGATGGAACTCTTCGTCCTTGCCAAGACTACCGACATTTGAACCTCCATACTCGATGATTCGGATACCCTTTACCACTCATCCCCGAACTCATTGATGACATGAGAGACGCCAACCTCTTTAACAAGTTCGACATCTGATGGGGATATAACAATATCCGGATTCGAGAAGAGGACCAATGGAAAGCTGTGTTCATCACCCCCCTCGGGTTGTTCGAACCCACCGTCATGTTTTTCGGATTTTGCAATGCTCCAGCAACCTTTCAGTCCTTCATGAATCACATCTTCGCAGATATGATTGTGGAACGTTGGCTCAAAATCTATATGGACGACCTTGGCATCTGTACCCAAGGCACCCTCTCTCTTCACCATGAACGAACACATCGAGTCCTCCTCCGTCTCCGCAAACACAATCTGTCATTAAAAATCTCCAAGTGCACCTTCGATGTCCCAACAATGGAGTACCTTGGGATGATCATTGGGCAAGGATGGGTCGCTATGGACACCAAGAAACTCAATGCTATCCGTGACTGGAAACCTCCCACCTCCGTCAAAGCCATACGATCCTTCACCGGTTTCACCAATTTCTATTGCAAATTCATCCCCAATTTCTCCAATATTGTTGCCCCCCTAAATCTGTTAACCCGGAAAGATGAACCTTGGGATTGGACCCCGCTCCAACAGAAAGCATTTGATACTCTCAAGTCCATTTTCTCCTCCACCCCCGTCCTTTGTATCCCCGACACCTCATGACCCTTTTCCCTCATGACTGATGCCTCCCTCTTGGCGGCTGGCGCAGTACTTATGCAGGATGATGCCAATGGTGATCCCCATCCCTGTGCCTACTTCTCAAAAACCTTCGCCCCTGCGGAGCGAAACTACAACATCTATGATAGAGAACTCCTCGCCATTATCCTTGCCCTTTCCGAGTGGCGACATTACCTTTAGGGAACCAACCATCTGATCACTGTCATCACGGATCACAAAAATCTTTCCTATATCAAGGACCCTCATAAACTCTCTCATCGTCAGGCTCATTGGGTGTTGTTTCTCCAAGATTTTGACATTATTTGGAAGGTGACACCCAGATCCAAGATGGCTCCTGCTGACGCTCTCTCTCGACAAGATCATCTGAATACCACCGCCGACAACGCGGATGCTTCCATTTGCCCGGACCCCATGGTCATCAACGCTCTCGACATTGCTCTCGCCAACAAGATCTCTTCCTCCTCTGCCTCCGACCCCCTTGTTTTACATGCCATCGCCAACCTCCAACAAGGTTCACCACTGTTCCCCCGCTCTTCCCTCTCTGATTGGGCCCTCGACAATGGCCATCTCTATTTTAAAGGTTGTATGTACATACCCCCATCCTCTCGCCACTCCGTCATCTACGCCCTGCACTCCTCTCCTTCTACTGGTCACATGGGTCATTTCCACACCAAAGCTGTTGTTGAATGTGACTTCTGGTGGCCGGGGCTATCCTCTTTTGTCAACGTGTTTGTCTCTGGTTGTGCCATCTGTCAGCAAAACAAAGTTAATACTCACCCAACTCATCCCCCTCTGGCTCCGATCCCCTCCACCTCCTCTCTTCCGTTTCGACAGCTCTCCATGGATCTCATCACCGATCTTCCCCTTTCCGCCGGCTCTGATTCTTTGCTGGTCGTGGTCAACCATGGCCTTATGAAGGGGTTAATTCTATGCCCTTGTACTAAAACTATCGATGCTGCAGGAGTTGCCAAGCTATTTTTTGAACATGTTTACAAATGATTCGGGTTATACGACTCTATTATCTCTGATAGAGGCCCTCAATTCGCCTCCGCTTTCACGCTGGAACTGGCCAGACTCCTTAACTACGATATCCGCCTCTCCACCGCGTATCACCCCCAGACTGATGGCCAGACCGAACGAACCAATCAGGAAATTGAAACCTATCTCCATATCTTCTGTTCAAACAACCCCCGAAGATGGACAGAGTACATCACCACCGCTGAATTCCACCACAACTCTGCTCCACACAGCTCTACCAAGGTTTCCCCTTTCTTCTTACTTCTCGGATACGAACCCTGGTCATATCCTCCCTTAGGCAAGACCTTTCTTCCCACTCCAGAAAACCGACTATCCCTACTTGAAGAAGCCCGAAAGGAAGCTCTGGCAGTGCACAAAACCGCTTGATGGATCATGACAGAATGTTCCACCCAGAAATTCTCCCCCTGGAAAGTAGGTGATAAGGTTTGGCTAGAAGCTTCTAATCTACGCCTCCACTACCTTTCCTGGAAACTCACCCCAAAACGCCATGGACCCTTTGAAATATCTCAGGTCCTATCACCGCTCACCTACTGATTACACCTACCACCCACATGGAAAATCCATGACATGTTCCATGCCAACCTCTTATCTTCTTATCGTGAAACCGTCACACATGGTCCCAACTTCTCCCAACCCCCTCCTGACTTAATTGATGCCGAAGAAGAGTACGAAGTTGACCAGATCATTAGTCATAGGGGCAATGCCGGAAAATGCCGGTACCTAACTGCATGGAAAGGCTATCCATCGTCAGAAAACACATGGGAACCTGACAGCAATCTCCAACATGCCCCTAAGATACTCAAGGCTTATAAGGAGAGTCATCATTTGAACTAACTCCCCAGGAAGCGGTGTCTCTTTGTGAGTACCCCCCTGCAAATGTTCCATGTCTCCATCGAAACCATCATCTTTGACTCCCCTGAATATGTCTTTCCTATCTTCGTCTTGTTCCTCCTCCTCTCTATCCTCCTCTCCAAATACCTCCCCATTGCATTCTAGTCCTGTTCATCCTTCTTGTTTGCCTCTACATTTTATTCTCATTCTTTACACCGCTATTCTCACCACGCCACATATCTGCCACGCCCTCAAGGATCTCTATCTGTTCGAAGAAGACGTCGTCACCCAGGAGCTCATCAAACTCTTCCATGAGACCCTGGCAGTTGAACGGTACCATTGCCTGGCCAACCCTTCTGACCCTCCTTCGGATGTCGGTATTCCTTTACAACTTCATATATCTGCCCTCCCTCATTGTATTCTCACCATCCTTCATCTATATGGATTCCATTCCTTCGTCAAATGATTACCCACCACCGTGATCTATCCCACGTTCCAATGAATTTACCTATCCATGTCCATGGAAGAACGAGACAGATACATGGAAGTTACTGACTTTCTTCCTCCTTGATCCTCACCCATCTTACCTGTTCCTCCTCCCAGACCCCAAGGAGAAACCTTCATACCTGCCACTCCCATTCTTGCATCCCGCATCTCTTCTTGACCCTGCTCCCCTGCTCCCCTGTTGTCTGAAACCTCTACCGCAATTGAACCGTCCACCCCCACCTCTCCTGTCGATCAACCTCTCACTCCAGTGGCTATTCATTTCCCACACGACTCTGACACTGTTGGCTGACATCTTGATGAAGACGCTCGACGCATCTTCAGGACCTATTACACTTGAAACACTTCTGGCAACACTGTTCTCTTGGCGGCCACTCATGTCCTTCCTAACGTCTTTCCTCCTACCCCTGCCACTGCCTCCACTCAGTGTTTTCATTGTAACGGTCTTGGACACTTGCGAGATGACTGCCCCCAATATGTCTGTCCCAAGTGTCATCGTGCTGCTGCCCCCAGTCATCTGTCACATCTGTGTCTCACCACCCAATGTAGCATTTGCCTTCGATGGGGACATGGATCCCAGTTTTGCCCTGGAGTACCTTGCTCCGCTTGTGCTGCATTCGGGCACCAAGAGATGGATTGTCCTTTTGCAGTCCTTACTCCCGAACAGGCCGCGTCTATCTTTTCCCCTGGAGCTCTCCAACGAGAACCCTCTTCTCCTGATGCATAGGGGCAGTATGTTACTTGAGCCAGGGGCTCCAGTATATGAAGGGGGTAATGTCACGATACAGTATATGTGCACCTCTGTTTTCCTTATTTCCTCTCGTTTCTCTACATTTGCCCTCCCTGGAATGCTAACACCAGGTCGAGATGACTTCCTCCTTCTCTTTAGCCCGGACGGCTTTAGTGTTATTGCATTACCTTGAATGCACTCCCCATGCCGTTCTTTCCTTCTATTGCTGGTAGGGGACACGCACTTACGTCTGGTTTACTCATCTATGGACAGCCTCCTCCTCTAAGCAGTTCTCTCACACTGCTTACGTTTCCCCTAGTAACCATCGTGACTCAGTCGTTCTATTGCTTCTATGATGTTCTATAGATTAGTCATCCACAGTAGATTGCTAGTACTTATACCGATCTGCTTGTACTTTCTCTCTTCATTCTTGATCTACGCAATACAACATTGTTGTACATTTTCAAGTCTCCCTTGACCTCAGTCTTATTCGACTGGAGGAACCCCTTGACCTAGACCCCTTGACTTGAGTTTTGTCGAAGCTTTGTTCTATTGAGGACGCTGTGTCTCTTCATGAGTACCTCCCTTGAGACAAACAGAGTACGCTCGACGTACAATGTACGTTTCACATAACAACAGCACAGCCGGCAATGAAGCGCCAGAGGAAAGAGGTGAGGCCCGGCCACCATTAATCACATCGGATACGATGGACCATGCAGAAATATCCTTCATGCCCCCTGGCAGGGGAGACATGGAGGGAAGAGACCAAATCACAGCGAGCGGATTCAGGGATGTAGAGGCGACCCTTAAAATAAAGGTGGCCATCCAAAAGGGTCCAATCAGCTTTGTTGGTGCGGGGGAGGAAGGGAGCCTCAGAAGACAAGGCAGCGAGGGCATCAACGACGAGGGGATCAGATGGGGTGGAATCGGCAATCTTGTCAGCCAGTTCGGTGTCAAGAGGACAGACAAAAGCATCAGGGGGAAGCAGTGTTACTTCTGCATTGTCCAAGAGGTATCCACCTCAGCCATACATGAGAGTGCATCTGCAGGGCCCATCTGCAAGCCGGGATGATAATCCCATCGAAGGTCAAAGTCTTGGATGAAGAGCATCCAGTGAGCTTGGCAGCAAGAGAGTTTGTGGGGGGACTTGAAATAAGTGAGATTCTTGTGGTCGGTAAGAATCGTCACGGGGTGGTAAGTGCCAGTGAGGTAATGACACCATTCCTCAAGAGCAAGGATCACGGCAAGGAGTTCACGATCGTAGATGTCATAGTTCTGTTCAGCGGAACCAAAGGTGTGAGAGTAGTAGGCACAGGGGTGGAGGTTGCCATTAGAATCCTTCTGCATGAGGACGGCCCCGGCCGCGAGGAGGGAGGCGTTGGTCATGATGAAGAAGGGTTGCTGGATGTCTGGGAAACGGAGAACCGGTTGCCAGAGAAAGCATTTATGGAGGTGACAGAAGGCGGTTTCTTCTAGTAGTCCCCACTCCCACTGGTAGTTCTTACTGGTGAGAGTGTTGAGGGGATGAGCGATGGTCACAAAGTCCAGTATGAACTTGTGATAGAAGTTGCAGAAGCCCAAGAAAGAGCGTACTGCTTTAACCGATTGTGGAGGGGCCCAGTCGCGAATGGCAGCCAGTTTGACTGGGTCCATTGCTACTTCCCCTTCACAAATAATCATCCCAAGGTACTCA
>JBBPOF010001169.1:0-12143 GCA_038091315.1 Porphyrellus cyaneotinctus | reverse complement strand
GATGCACTGTGGCAATTGTGCATCAATCTGAGGATAGAAGCAGTGAGCTTATACACCAAATAGAGTCAGTACAAAGCAGAAAATTGTTTGGTTCTGAAACAGATGCACCATATTGACTTTTCAAGTTGGAGGGGGTGTTGAAGTGAGTAAGGGGGCTGGGATGCACTGCAGCTATTGGGTATTGATCCAAGAGTACAAACAGCATGCAAATACACTAAAGAGAGTCAGTACCAAGCAGCAAAGCATCTAGTGCTGAAACAAATGCACCATGTTGACATTTCAAGCCTAATGGTAGCCTACATAAGACAAGATATGAGGCAGCACAGGGTGTAGTCTGCATGTAAGTGAAGCAAGATGGCACACAGTTTTTCTCCTGGCTGCCACCTCCTTCACTTGGGTAGATGGTTGTGCTCATCCATTTCATTGTCTCCCTCCCTGGTCTCATTTGCATCACTGTAAAATCACTTTACTTCAGTTACACAAAATGAACAACCTGCACTTGAATATCCAGCCCAACTATGAGCTGCCAGAGTTTGCAAAGGTCAGACTCATTTTCATGGTTGAAGGAAAATCTGATGAGGAAGCAGCAGCATATTTAGCTGAGGTCTGGCACTTTTGCCACAAAAAAGCCTGTGCCTGCTGGCACCAGGAGCAGGAAACACATGCTCAAGAAGAGCAAGATGAGCAGGAACGTGCTGGCAGGGAAGCAGAGCAAGCAAGAACTTGAACTTGCTAGGGAGGAAGAGTGCAAGAAGTACAAGAGCAAATTCATACCCATCCCTGATAAGCCTATTCCCTCTCACTCGCTCCTCATCACTCCACAACATGCACTGAAACAAATATGTTCCCTTATATTATTTCACCAACAAGGGTATTTGTGAGGCAGAAGCAGACACCTCAAATCTAGATAATGATGTCTTGACCCTCGTTTGTGCAGATGGTGGACCGATCTTCCAATCAATGGCCACAGTTAAGGTAAAAGAATGTAGAGTATCCGATGAAGATCTTTCATGGAAGAAATTCAGTGAGGCTAATTTGCGCATGCTGAGAGCCATGAGACAGCAGGACTGGCCAGAGGAGAGAATCATCATGATGCGGAATTTTTGATTGGCACTCAAAGGTTATGATTTCTGCCATGGTGAATGTGAATATGGAAAGCATGCGCTACTCCTATACCAGGCCTGCATCCAAAAACAATGGCACCAAACTATTGGAACCCCAGATGTGTTCTCCCTCATGCCCTTGAGCAAATACCACCTACTTGCATTCCACAAGAAGCTACGAGACACGGCACTAAATTTGCAAATCAAAACCCTCAGGAAGGTAGGATCTGCACTTTCCTTTTAACTTCACACCTGATCTCTCTATCATATTTTATCACACAACTCTGGCATATCCTATCTGCTGGAACCACCCATATAAATCCCACCCCAAATCCACATGTGGGAATACTCCCATGTGGCCACTCTTGGGATGCATGATGACTATTTGTTTGCTGGTGCATCATTATCCTGCCAAATGCATACATTCTAAACCTGCACATGGGAACACTCCCATGCGATTACCCCCCAAAATACTCCCTTGGATTTGATGTGTTGTTACCCTGCCAAACTCCATACATTGCTGCAGATCAATGCACAGATCTTAGCAAATCCAGCCCCACATTCCAACAGGGCCTAAACTAGGGCATGCATGCTCTCCCAGTTTCTCCAAATGACCCATTTCTCCCTCCATAGCAGCCAGCAAAGAATTGGCCTTTTCCAAAAGAGCATGTTTCTTTTGCCTCGACCAGCCAGTCACCAACACCAGTCCCAGACCCAGAGAACCAGATGCTGCCACCCTCCCAGTCTGTGTCATCTGCCTTGATCGTGAAAAGCACGACATCCTCATCATCACTTGTCACACCAAAAGGACCTGGGACAACCTTTTCAACACCCTCTGTGAGCGAGTCAGCAAGACCCTTCATATACACGAATCGGGAGACATTGTCTGTAGTTTCTGGCAGAGGGAATTGGGATGTGCTCAGAAACACAATCACAAGCACGTATGCTTAGGATGCCTTGCAGCTAAGTATGGAGCTAGTCGCTGCCCTCAAGCTCAGAAGGCTCCAGCCACAAACACTATATAAAGCAGAGGCCTGGGTGCATGCATTCAATCAGACCTTCAACTTGGAGTGTGCTGCCCTTCTTGTAGATGGCTTTCATTCTGGTTTTGTGATGGGTTTTCCTTGCATTGACCATGTACAATCCCCCCCAAATAGCACCTCAATTTCAGTTTTCTAGAGTGAATTCAGCGAAATTGTATATAAAGAGATAATGAAAGGCAGATACATTGGACTCTACCCTTTTTCTATCATAGAGGAGGTTCTAGGTCCTTTCCAAACTTCCCCACTGTCCATGATTCCAAAACCTAGTCGCCTGAATAAATTCAGGCTCATTTAGAATTTTTCCTTTCCATACAATACATCACCCAAATTCCTTAATCCTTCCATTAATGATGGCATAACAGCAGACCATTTCCTGTGCACATGGGAAAAATTTTCAACAATATACTTGCTCATTTTCAGACTCCCCCAGGCTCAGAGGCTGCAATCAGAGATGTTGCAGAAGCACACCACACCATTCCCTTACATCCATCGCAATGGTCAGCGGCCATCATAAAGATCTTGGATTCACTCGGATGCATAGACACGTGTGCAGCCTTGAAAGCCTCTCCTTCATATGGCATATATGGAATCGTGGCAGACACAGGGGCAGATATCTTGTACAGCAATGGGATTGGCCCTCTTGACAAATGGGTGCATGACCACATCTTTTTGTGTGTTCCACACAAACATTTGGCTCTATATAACCTTCAGCACCAAACATGACATGTGCAAATCATGGCAGTAGGAAAGAAACAATCATGCAGTCGCATCTGGTATGAAGGAGCCTTGCTGCCAAGTGGGGCCTTCAAAGAATTCAATGAAGACTGCTCACAATCCATCCAAGACCTTTCTAGAGCATTGGAACAATCAGAACACGACTGTCAGTTAAGCTACAATATAGATGACATAGATCATTTTTCACAGAACTTGGGCATCCCATGGGAATCAGCAAAAGACCAGCCCTTTGGTCCATCCATGATTTATATAGGCTTCCTCTGGGATCTGGAGAACTGCATGGTTACCTTGCCCACATCAAAAATCGAGAAGTATTCCAATGCAATACATCAATGGATAGAATGTGCCTGTTATTCACTGAAACATATACAAGAGCTGTACAGAAAACTCTTGCACATAGCCTTAATCCTACCACAAGGGCGAGCTTACCTAACAGGCATTGAGGCTATGCTGACTACATGTGCCAAACAACCATTTGCCCTTCACTGCCCTGACAAACAGATTCGAGACAACATAGTGTGGTGGCTCCAATGCCTCAAGACTCCCAACATATCCAGGTCCATTATTTCTCCATCCTCCTTCTTAGACCTACAGGCCTTCTCAGATGCCAGCTCTGGCCTTGGAATTGACATTGTTATTGGCGACAGGTGGCGTGCATGGCATCTTATCCCAGGCTGGGCCACCCTACACAGTCAAAGAGACATCAGCTGGGCAGAAGCAGTTGGATTTGAACTCCTGGCACATGCTATTGACACTCTACTACACAGCACATTATCACCTATTGCAACAATTCCAGGGTCGTTGATGGCTGGCACATTGGTAGACATAGAAATAGCACCACTAACAGTGTTTTCAAATGAATTCATGACTCCATCAAACACTCACACCACATCCTCAACATCATTGCTCAATGGGTTCCCAGTGCTGCCAACCCAGCAGATCTCCCCTCTTGTGGCATTTACGGATCAACAAAATCTCTCCTTCCAACCCTCACAATTCCTGAATACATCATCGACGCTGAGCAACCATTGTCACCTAAAGAACTTTGTCTGTTCCGAGAAGGCGCCTACTCCACTTTGGCCTCATGTACCATTGAATGCATCTGAGAGCATCAGAAGAATGAGCTCCTCCTACATGCCAAAGCAGAAACAGAAGAAGCCCTCATACTCCAAGTCCTGCAAGATAGGTGTTACTGAGAAAAGTTGTCATTTCAACCCCCCCTTACTCATAAACCTGGCCTCATCTTCCTCTCCAAAACCTGCCCATACCCAGCCAATCTCATTCCTCTCCCTTTTTTGAGTTGGCCTCATTACCCTGCAAGAGACCAGCTACACCTGTGGATACCTTACTACACCCACATGAACCAACAAAGCAGCTTGGCAACCAAACCAATTCCCGAAAGTGCACTCAACCACATCCTCAAGGTGGTTGGAGCATTAGCATTTTGGGTGGATAGCACCAAGGAGTTATATGGGACTGGTCTGTTAGTATTTCATGTATACTGTGACCTCAATAGCATACCTGAACAGGGGTGAGGCCCGATCTCCCATGAGTGCTTCATTGCTTTCATAGCAAGTATAACCAGCTCATATTCAGGCTCTGCCATCGCCATCTATGCTGCAGGTGTGCAAGCCTGGCACCTATTGCATGGTCTCACCTGGAACATCAACACAAATAAACTAAAGCTCACTCTCCAAGGTGCAACCAGGCTCATGCCACTTACATCAAAACACCACAAATATCTTCCCTTAATCTTAAGTGACCTGAAGATCCTCTGCCTTAATCTAGATGCAAAAGATCCATGCAATGCAGCAATTCTAGCCTGCATCACTACCACATTCTACTGCATCACCTGACTTGGTGAATTCATGGTCCCTGCCATCACCAAGTTCTCCCCTGGCAAGCACATCACTGAGTGCTACCTAACCTTCACCTGCAACAAGGAGAACTGACTGATAATAAAGTTCTTTATCCCATTCACCAAATGCAGTAGAGAGCAGGGTGAAAACATGCACTATGCACCCCATCTGAATTGTGTTACATATCTAGAAGAGGCACTGAGAAATCATTTTTGCATCAATCTGGCTTCATTGTATGCTCATCTCTTTGCATGGAAGCACCCTAAATTTGGCCTTCAACCCCTCTCAAAAAATCAGGTCACATCACACATCATCAAGCAGCATAACCTTCCCAATATCAAAGGCCATAGCATCAACATCCGGGGAATGCTCCATTATCTCTTACTGTCTTTTTCAGGCAACTTTGCCACATGGGAAAATTATGTAAGAAAACAGCCCATGCCTCGCTCCTTCCATACTGCTTCATCCAGCCCCCGGAATTCATCAAAAATGATACCATTTGACTCCCAGAGGGCCAAGGAATACATCCTGAGTGGACTGGTCCAGTGAAACCACAATTTTCAAATTTTGGTTTTTCAGCATTCAGAGTTCTGTGCAGTAGGAAGCTACCAATGCCCGGCACTTTGATATGAATGGACCAGGGCAAAAAAACTCATACCAGAGATACAGTGGGCCATTGTCAGGTTCTCCCTAGAGTTTGAACCTGTGGGTGCTGTCGCATCAACCCGCACCCAACCTGTTCAAACCCCTACTCACCCAACCCATGCCATTGTTTCGAACTCGACTGCTCACCTCCCACCCCAGCTGTGTCAGAGGTCAACGATGTGTCGAAACACGTCGATCGAAGGGGAGTGACGCAGCACATTGGTGCGAGGTCGATCAACGACCACAGACGAAGAAGACGATCAGCATGGCGAAAGACATACCTAGGGATCCCCCAAACCCTCCTTCACCACCCATGAACCCACCCGCACCATCCATACACAAGAACAAGCCTCCAAGCATCAAGCTCAAGGGAGTGACAGGTACTGGCGAGCTTCGACGAGGTGGGTACCCAAACATCCAAGGGCAACGAGGACCCTAGGAACATCATGAAGGACCTGCATAACACATCAGAATGGGAGTGCAAACGCTCAGATCAAGGAGTCAAGAAGAATTCACCTAGGAGGGCTCAGACCGACCCAGATGAGCCAGACAGCAAAACAGCCATACCAGGTGACTACTAGAGCGTCAGGGAAGGTCCTACAGACCATCAGCATGACCGCATCAATGAGGCAAACTCACCAGAACCTAATAAACCCCAAAGGGACCCAAGGAGTGACCAGGAGGCGAGTAGACCCGTTGAGAGCAAACCAGGCAGCCGAAAGGTTGTCGAAGGTGCTGGATACGATTGGATACACTCCAGCACCCACAGGAACGGGCGCAATGTCAAAACGAACGTGCTACGTCGAGGTATGGGCCTAGGAGGACATAAGGGTGAGGAGGTCAGGTTGAGAGGTGTCGAGGGCATTCAGGACCACCAGATCAATGAGAACGATGGTGAATGTGATGGGCAATGCACCAGAAGCAATGGGAATGAGTGCATTGTGGAAACAAATGCACAACATCAAGGTATCGGGCCTGGAGGCCATATGGGTGAGCGGATCGAGTTTGGAGATGAGGGTGATTGAGAGAGCCGGATTGATGGCGATAGGAGACAATACCAAAAGGATGGTGTAGCAAGCGACACACGCAGCGACTCGAAACAAGTTGATATGACACTGCTAGAGTTCTGCACAGGTGAATCCACGGGTGCCATCACATCAACCCACACCTGACCCGTTCAAACCTGTACCTGCCCAACCCATGGGTTCTATATCCTGCGGGTGCCCCTGATGGGTGTATGGGTGCCTACCTGCCATGGGTCAATCCACGGGTCCCTGTCGCCAAGATAGCACAGCAGCGGCAACAACAACACGATGTCGTCACCACCACCACTACCACAATGACAACAACTGATGCAATGCCATCATCACCCGCTTGTCTTCTCACCTCATCTGCCTTGTGCTGAGCCTGAACGCTCCTCCTCCCACCTCAACCATATTGTTTCACATGCAACAGGTTGTCTCCCACATCCAACATGTCGTTTTGAGTGTATCCGCTTGCCTCCCACCACAACTGTGTTATTTCAAGTGCCACCACTCATCATTCGCCCCTTCTGCATCATTTCCAGCCCGACTGCTCGTTGCTCTCCCCCTCCATGTCATTCCAAGTGCCACTGCTCGTCCCCCCACCTCCAACACGTCGTGTTGAGTGCAGTTGCTTGTCTACCACCTCCACCACATCCATTTGTGTCTGATCGCTCTCTCCCACCTCACCATGTCATTTTGAGTGCCACTGCTTGTTTCCCCACCTCCAACATGTCATGCCAAGCCAGATCACTCATCTGCCACCTTCACCATGTCATTTCGACCCCAACTGCTTATTCCCCTCCCCCCTTGCACCATTCCCATCTGCCCCCCACCTCCAACACATTGTTTCGAGCCTGTCCGCTCGCTCCCCTCCCCTTCTGCGTCATTTTGAGCACCACCACTCGTTCCCCTCCTCTAACATGCCATTTTGAGCACCACCACTCGTTCCCCTCCTCTAACATGCCATTTTGAGCACAACTGCTCGCCCCCAACCTCAAACGACTTGCGTCGAGCCCAATCGCTCGTCTGTCACCTTCGCTGTGTCATTTCGGGCCCAGGCACTCACACCCTTCCATGTTGATTTGAGCGCAACTGCCCATCCCCTGCACCCAATGCATCGCTTCAAGCCTGTCCATTCGCCTCCCACCTCCACTGTGTCATCTTGAGCCCGATCACTCGTTCCCTTCTCCCTTCGTGTTGTTTCAAGTGCCACCGCTCATCCTCCATGCCAAACACATCACTTTGAGCCTGTCCATTCACCTCCCACCTCCACCATGTCATTTCGAGCCCAATAGCTTGTTCTCCTCACCCTTCGTGTTGTTTTGAGTGCAACCACTCATCCCCCATCTCCAACATGTTGTTTCAAACCAGTCTGCTACCACTGGGAGGACAATAATGTCAACGCCGTCAACGCCATGCAACCACCACCACAATTGTGGCATGGGTGTTAGTCACAGGTAAGTACCTATGGGTTGTGGATTCATGGGTTCGTCTATGGCAACCTGCACCCATACCTGTAACCCATCACGGGTGACCCATACCTGTGCAGCACTCTACTTGTCCTCCCACCTCCACCATGTCATTTCAGACATAACGACTTGACTTAACTGTGTCCTTTCGCTCGAATCTTGAGTATGTAAAAAATGATCTAGATGCTATTAGCTCAGGAAAGTTGGTATTCCCCAAGAATCCATGGTGTATGTCTTCAAGCAATCAATGTGTGTTTTCCTTGGACGATTTGTAACCCAGGAAATTCCAGGTTGCCCTGAATGCCGAAAACACAAAAACTTACAGAACGTCAACTGGTCTGTCCAGAACATGATCTCTGAGCTTCTGTGAGTCAATCCATATAGTTTTTATTGAATTCCAGCCTCTCGTTGAGTAGCTATGAATTGACCAAAAAGGAGCACTGTTTTTTACATAATTTTCCCATGTGGCAAAGTTGCCTGAAAAAGACAGTAAAAGGAGTCTCCTTTAAAGCAGTCAAAGCCATGGGTTGCTGGGCCAGAAATGCCTTTTCAGGCTACCTACAAGAACATGCACTCATTCGCACACTCTTCCTGCAGGTGGAACTGGAGATATACAAAGCTTTCAGATGGATTGCCATCCCTCCTGTGTGCTAAGTGAGTCTCTTTCCCACTCCTAGTGGATGGACACCAGCTTTGCTAGCTGCATTGTGGCCCTCCTATTCCATTGAGATCACAGCTCACCGTGCCATCCACAGAGTGGGCCGGCCTCTGGTCAAAAAAACCCTGTGGGCTTTTGCCCAAATGCACACAAAAGACTGAACAAGTAGTTTTTCATTCTCTCACTACCAATGTACATAGCATGCTCATGTCAACGAAGTTCTTTTCCCTGACATGAGCAAGCACATTCATGCAGATGGTTGCCTATGTAAGACAAGATACGAGGCAGTGCAGGGTGTAGTCTGCATGTAAGTAAAGCGAGGTGGCACATGGTTTTTCTCCTGGCCACCACCTCCTTCACTTGGGCAGACAGTCGTGCTCATCCATTTTGTCGCCCATTCACCTCTCCCTCTCAGTTCTGGCAGTTGACAGACCTCCATCCCCTCCAGCTCACTCTCCTGCCTGATGCTTGTCACCTACTCCCCTGGGATAGCAACAAGCTGAACTGTGAGTGGCCCAACCTGCCTCACAGCTCACCATGCCATCCACAGATTGGTCCAGCCTCTGGCTGAAAAACCCTGTGGGTTTTCACCCAAACACAAACAAAAGACCAAACAAGTAGTTTCTCATTCTCTCACTACTGATATACATAGCATACTCATGTCAATGAAGTTCTTTTCCCCCTGACACAAGTGAGCACATTCATACAGAGGGGGTGTTGAGGCAAGTAAGGGGGCTGGGACACACTGCAGCTATTGTGCATTGATCTCAGGGTACAGACAGCAAGCAAATACACTGAATAGAATAAGTACCAAGCAGTGAATCAGTTGGTGGCAAAACAGATGCACCATGTTAGATTTTCATGGCTAAAGGTGTGTTAAGGCAGGTTAGGGGGCTGAGAGGCACTGTGGCTATTGTGCATTGATCTGAGGGTGGAGGCAGTGACTGAATACACTAAATAGTATGATTAGCAAGGGGCAAAGCATTGATGGCAAAATGGACACACCACATTGAGTTTTCAAGCTGAGGGGGTATTGAGATGAGGGAGGTGGGGAAGTGCTGTGGCCATTGCACATTAATCTGAGGGTAGGGATCACAATTGAATACACTAAATAGGATGAGTATCAAGTGATGAATCATTTAGTGGCAAAACAAACACACCATGTGACTTTTCATTGAAGCTGAAGGGAGGTTGAGGTGAGGGGGGCTGGGAGACATTGTGGCTGTTGCGCACAGATGTGAGGGTGGGCATTGCAAGGAAATACACTCAATAGAGTGAGTATGAAGTGGTAAAGCATCTTGTGGTAAAACAGATGCACCATGTTTAATTTTCGAGGCTGAGGGGATGTTGAGGTGAGGAGGGTAGCTGGGAGGCATTGTGGGTGTTGCACACTGATCTGAGGCCATGAATGGCGGCCTAATGCACCAAATAATTTGAGTATCAAGCAGTGCAGCATCTGGTGGCAAAATGGATGCATTTCAAAGCTGAGAGGGTGTTGAGGTGAATAAGGGGGCTAGGAAGACCCATGGCTATTGCACATTGATCTAATGATGGGGATCATGACTGAATACACTACATAGTATGAGTACCAAGGGGCAACATCTGGCAGTGAAACAAATGCACCACATTGGATTTTTGAGGCTGAGGGAGCATCAGCAAACCAACCCTCAGCTGGACAGACTGGTCCAGAATATGACAGACCTGGATAACTTGACAGCTCCCACAGCTCCCACAGCAATGTTCCAAACTAGCTAGATCTGGCCAACAACCTCCAGTCTGGCACAGATCTGCCCCAGATTGTCCTAGATTGTCTTTAGACTATTTTCAGATTGTTCTAGACTACTTCTAGATTATTCTAGAATGCCACAGAATGTCACAGAATGTCACAATCACACAAATATAATCCAAATAAAAATAATATATACTTCATATATACAATTACATAATAACACAACTATTAACCAACCCACATTATAAAGTAACTTACATATTGCATGGTACATCTATATAGAATAAAACTGGTGAGGTGATTAGCCAGGATATAAATTATCTATGACAATAACATACCTTAGTTGTGGTAGCATAAGTGTGTTGTAGAAGATATAAGAGATGATAGTGGTTGAGGAAAAAAAAAGTGTGGGCAAGAAATGAAGTGAGGCTAGCTTATATATGTTTAAAATTACAACCACATTTGGAAGCATCACATGATTGTCATATGATCATCAAGCTCAAATTTGACCAAGTCTTTTGACTACCCTTTGATTACACTTCTCCTACACTTTTGTATTCTTTTTGTGTACACTTGTGGTACACTCTTTACTACAATCCTACTATACAGTGGTGGGAAGAGGGAGGGAATGATAGTGTCATATCCCATGCTATGAGTTCAACTCCATACTCCACCTTTGATGTTTCCAGTCTATTCCAGACCACTTCTGTTAACTCCGCCAACCACTATGTCTATCCCTGACACATTCTGCTTATCTGCACCTCTGGCATACTCCTGCACCTCTGGGCTTCAATCCACCCTTTCCATTTTCCCTGAATATGACTCCCTCTCTATGACTCTCCTCTTATTCATTCTTTGTGACACCACCATTGCTAATCAGTTTAACCTGTGTCTCGCTCTCGCTTAGGAGCACAGCTCTAGGCATTCGTACATCTGTCACAGCTTCAGAACCTTTGTACCTCCATCACAATTCTAGCATACTTATCCCTGTCCCCCATTACTTAGTTACTCGGACCTGTCACCTCCATATATAAACACTTAGAGTATAGTGTCATACTCTAGTTTGAATATCAACTTGAATACCCCATGAACCTCTGACCTCCTTAATGGGTTGACTTCCAACTCCTCAGTCACTACCTTTGGCTTCCCCATCATTAACTCCATCCCTTGTCAAATACAAGGACACAGTTCACACAAGGGCACAGTGCTCTGACCCAAGTCACTGAAGCCACAGTCCCTAACCCCTCTGGTCAAGTCCACCGTGACCTCCGCTTATGTCTGCAGAACATTTCCATCTGTCTTCATCCTCTACTTTGTCCACTACTAAACTTTGTCATCCACCACTGGACATCTTTGTCCACCTCTGGATATCTTTGTCCATCTCCAGACATTGCTATCCATCTTCAGACATCATCATCCACTTCCAGACATCATCATCCACTTTTGGACTTTGTTGTTCACCTTTGGACCTTGTTTTCTATTACTGGACTTGGTCAACCTCTAAGCAGACTTGTGCTCTGATGCCAATACAGAGCATAGGACCTCCATAGAAATTACAGTTCTAACAGATAGGGAGTGAGAGGGAGAAGGAGGAGGAGATAGAGAGTGGAGAAGAAAAGGAAAAGAAGATACAGAGTGGGGGGAGGAGGAGGAGATACAGAGTGGGGAGAAGGAGGGGTTGGTAGAGAATGAGGAGGAGGAGGAGGAGGGAGTGATAGGGAGTTGGGGAGGAGGAAGGGGTGATAGAGAAGGAATGAGGATGATAAGGAGCAGGAGGAGGTGGAATTGTGTGGGGGTGATGGTGGAGTTGATAGTGGAGGTGGAGATGATGGTGGGGGAGGTGATGGTGGGAGGAGTGATGGTAGTGGAGGTGATGG
>JBBPOF010001168.1:0-12149 GCA_038091315.1 Porphyrellus cyaneotinctus | reverse complement strand
GGGATTGGTGTGCATCCTTGATTACCTTTCTGAAGACCTAGAACTTTTCCTTGGATTTCAATTTAGACGGACCCACCTGGACTTGGATCCATCTGGACTTGGACCTGGATCTAACTGAACCTCTCCTACCTGGACTTTCATCTATCTAGATCTTGTGATATCTAGGATTTATTGAGCTAAAATGTAGATATTTCTCAATTCTTTATTCATATTTGATTTGATATTAACTTTCTGTTAGGTCTACTCCTCCCACTTCTCCTCAATGTGCCCAACGTGCTGCTCACCAGGCTGAACATAACCAACGTCAGCTTTGTTCTCCTCCATCCTGACATCATACAAACCTTGCCATGCAATCTCCATCCCAGTTGATTGTTCCTAATGCTTTGATAGTGAGTCAATATAATTATGAATGTTCAAAGACTAACTATAGATTTTAGATCCATCCTCCTGTTCCAGTTCATCAATATCTGGGTATACCCCATCATCAAATCGCACACCATGATATGCAATGCATGTACAGAGACCGAATGTCTCCTCCTGTTCATATGCCACCATTATCCATTCCTCAGCCACCACCTTATCAAGCATTTGCACCACCACCATCTCCACAGCCTCAAAATATTGCTCAAATAGGTGCTTGGGTGGACTACAATGCTCGCTTATTGGATGCATTCCATCAGACTCACCAAAGACAGTGCAACAGAAGACAAAATGTCTCCTCTACTGCTCATCCTGATTCTGGTCTTGCTCAACCTCTTCCACAAAGTCCACAAACTCGCCAGCACATTATCAATTTTCAACATGAGATGGAAGACCAGAGATATTTGCCCATCCAACAAGAGCAAAAACAAGCACATTTCCTAAGATTGCAGTTGCAGCATGAACTGTTGCAAAGACAGGAGATGGAGCATCAAAGAATTGTTCAGATGCAACAAGAGGCATTGGAGAGAGAGAGGCTACATCATCAAAGACTTCTTGAGGTACAGCAAGAGGCACTATGGCAACAGGAATTGCAGAGACAGCAGCTAGATCATCAGAGGCTGCTTCAGGAGTGATTGCATGTATTGCAACAACAACAGCAAGAGCATCAGCATCAAGAGCAGCTTGCAGTTCAACAAGTTCAACAGCTTTCTCAAGCTTTGCTCTCACAGGCTTTGAGAGAACATAGTCAGTGCTCAGCAGAACAATATGACCAAGATCAGACAAGACAACAACAGTCATCTGGTCATAATATGGATCAAGATGGCCCTGATTTGGATGCTCCTGGTAGTCCTCCTTCAGTCAGATCCTCTGTATCTAGATATGCATCACCAGAGCTAGCTCCTAATCCCAATCCTCATGGTTCTAGCTCTAGCTCTAACAGTAGCTCTGATGACTCTGATGACTCTGATGACCTTGAGGAACATCAACCACCCTATCATATTCCTTCTGGTGGAAGACCATATGCTGAGCCTCTTAAGCTTCACTCTTTGGGTCTTATGAATATCCAATGCTCTAATTGCCATGCCCTCCACTTCATCTCAGAAAAACTTACCAGCTCCAGTGTTTGTCAGCCTCACTTTGGTATCTGCTGTCTTCAAGGCCAAGTTCAACTTTCTCCTATTCAACAGTGGCCACATGCTCTCCAGGTTTTGTTTGATGATCCCCATGATCATAGGCAATTCAAGAAGAAGATTCACCAATATAACAATACTTTGGCATTTACTTCTATGGGGGTTGATATGGACAATCAAGCTATCCAAGGCTCTGGTCCTTCATCATTTCATATTCATGGTATACTCCATCATCTCATGGGTGCCCTTATGCCACCAGATGATCACCAACCATCCTTTGCCCAGCTCTATATCTATGATCCTGAGGAGGCAACCAACAGGTGTGTTCAATATAATCCCCAACTGGATACTGGCATCTTGCTGGATTTGCATACCACCCTTAGGGACATCAATCCTTATGCTCCACTCTACAAGCAGGCCTATGAGATCATGAGGGTGAGTATCAAATCATATTCTTTTTCCATCACTCATGGATTGGTAGGCCAAGCCTCCAGAGGAGCACACCAATGTATGCATAAGACTTCATCTACAGCAGGGAAATGAGCCTGGAAGATACAATCTACCCACTGTGGATGAGATAGCTGCAATAGTCCCTAGTGATGGCTCTCAGCATGTTGGAGTGAATCGTGACATTGTTCTTCACCTTCAAGGTGGTGGTCTACATCATATCAGCAATCTCCATCCATCCTATCTGCCTCTTTACTATGTTCTCTTCTTTCCACATGGAAAGGAAGGCTGGCATTTGGAGATTCCATTGCAGGATGTTTGTCATGGTCATCCCCAGTACTCCAAGAAGGTCATGTTGCTCATGGCATCATTGTCGAAACTGTTGTAGTGGTTATCACTGAAAGATGGGGATGGTGTTCGGGTGAGGAAGGACTCCATGGACAATGATGGAGGTGGAGAGATGGGTCACGGAGCATATCGTGGGGATGACAAGGTTCCTGGCAGGGTGGGCCACCCTGGGTCTGTGAGAGTAGATGTGACGTATGGCGAAGCTGCCCGAATTGCAATCAAAAGCAAAGGACCCATTATCAGGCTCCTCGGCCAAGTGGCAAAGTCTGTCAAAGTTGTTGTAGCCAGAAGATGGGAACGGGGGTGTGGATTCAGTGGACAAGGACAGGGGTGGTAGGATGGGTTGTAGCACAGAATGAGATGTCATCTAAGTGAACTCTCCGGATTTGGATATTTCACAAAGCGAGTAGCGGGTTAGGGATGAGTGTAGCCAGAGGGAAGCCGAGTGGGACTTGCAAGACAGAGTGTAAATGGGGATTTCTGGTGGGGTTTTTGAGAGGTGAAGGATGAGGATGGTCTGTAAGGCACAGCTGGTATGGGTGGAGGCAGAGAAGGAGCAGGGATAAGGTTACAACTGGCAAAGAGGGTGGAAGAGGGAACATCCAATGTTTGTCAGTCAAGAGTGAAGGGAGGAGGTCAATGGTATAGTAAGAAGGGTCAAAGGGGAAATCCTTGTCAAGAGGTTGTTCCATGGTGGCGATGAGGGTAGATGTAAGGACGAGGTCAGGGAAAGAGGACAGTAGAGAGGAGAGTGCATTGGGGATCTTAGGAGGGGAGTGGAGGCAGCAGAGGTGGTGTTGTAAGATATGGTGCAACATGTGACACAGGGATGACAGGGTCCCGGGGAGGGTGGACCATCTGGGGTTCACAAGGGTGGATGTGATGTCGTCATCATTGGGATTGGCTGCAGTAGTGAGCAAAGGTGTAGGCTTAGAGGCTGTGGTTGACTTGAGGGAGATGCTGCTAGATGTTGCAGAGGTTGGCATACTAGGGGGCAGCCGATGAAGAATGGAGGAATGAGGGTACTGCTGTTGGTTATGTCCAGGGGTAAACCTGCGACAGTGAGGGTATTCATAGAGGTGACAGTCTTGCTTGATGTGACTATGATGGTGACACAAGTAGCAGGCATTACTGTGATGGGGTGACTGGTGTCAAGGATGGCATTGAGCTGGAGATGTATACTTTCTGTGATGGCTTGGGTATGTTGTCTGGCATCAGAGATGGGATTGGAGTGGAGGATGATGGGGTGGATGGAGCCACTGGGAGATGACAAGGAGGACTGCTGGGAGAGCAGTCAAGGAGGGGATGAGACCATGGCAGTGGGGTGCCAGGGATGAGGTGGAGCTGGGGTTGGTATGTGAGGGGTAAGAGCAGGGGAGTTAAGGTTGTTACAGAGGGCGTCATGGATTTCTATGCACAAATCGAGCTGTATGAGCATGGTGTAAGAGATACTGAATGGTATGTTCCGCATTGATGTGGGAGAGGTGGGTGGTGGCGGTAAGGTGGGAGTCTTCCAAAGAATCATTGGGGTAACGAAGTATTTTACGTATTGACAGAGGGAAGTGGCGGAGTTCAGAGCATGGTAGAGGATGTCAAGGGATGAGTTGACTTCTAATTGGCTTTCAATGGATAAGGACAGGCTACGATCAGCAAGGAGGAGATCATCCAGGAGGGTAGCAAGTGGATAGTCCAGGGATGTGGCGAATCTTTGGAGATCAGGGGATTTAGCAACAGGGGAGTTTGAGGGTCGAGGGCAAGCATCATGTCTAGGGGCCATTCCAGGGCATTGTCCTCAGACATACTGCATACATGATGCTAGTAGAAGAGTGGGAGGTGCAGGTGGAGGGAGTCAGATGATCATTTGAGTGAGCATGGATGGACGTCAGAGGGGTATTCAGTCCCAGGTAAAAGGGGGCGCTCATGGAGAGGCCACACACCTTGTCATTTGTCAGAGGCGGGAGCGGATGGCAGTGATGGTGGAAGGGTAGGTCATTTTCAGGGTCTTCCAAGGAAAAGACTTTGGGGTGAGTGCATTTATAAGTGTGAAGGAGGGTCTTGGCATGTCCTAAATCAGATTCAGAAAGGAGCAGCGGGAAGTGGGACCATGGTGGCACAGGAGCTTATCAATTTCAAATTCTTCTTCTCCATTGATAAGGTCAGGTGGAGATTTCTGATGATTCGGGCCATGGATGGGATTTTCATGATAGGACGATAGGAGGGAGGTGTGGAACATGGGGTAAATCTTCCATGTCTTGTGGGGGTCAGAGTCTATGTGAATAGGACATTAGGGCGTAGTCCAGTGGGTTTCAAAGTGGGTATAGTTGGAATACAGAGATATCAGTGGAGCAGATGGTTTCTTTGTCAGGTAGTTCATAGTTGAGAATTCAATGTTTCTGGGGGTTCATAGAGACTGAGGGTGGCGATATTTGGCAGGGATCAACAATAGCTCTCATAGTGGATTAGTAACATCTGAGTAGTGACATTCATCTTATGAAGGGGGTGATAAGGGTTCATAGGTTTCAATGGTTTCAAGGGGGTAGTTTAATGGGCATCAATCCTACAGTGGGGACAATGAGGTTCAGTGATTCATGGGGCTTTGTTTCTGTGGGCGTTCATCCCATAATGGGGACAACAATGGTTCATAGGTTTCAATGGTTTAGTGGATCAGTCTAACAAACATAGACTTGGAAATCGTTCACCCAATTGGGCAATGAGGGTTTCAAGGGGGTTTCCATCTGGCAGGTGCAGATACATGGTTCAATGGGCATCCATCCCACAATGGGGAATGATGAGGGTTCATAGGTTTCGATGGTTCCATGGATCAGTCCAACAGATGTGGACCTGGGTAATTGTTCACTCAGATAGAGCAATGAGGGTTTCAAGGGTTTGATGGAGTTCCTATCTAACAAACATGGATATGGGAAATCATTTGCTCTGATAGAGCAACAAGGGTTTTGAAGGGATCTCTGTCTAGCAAGTGTGGATATGTGGTTCAATGGTTCGATGAGATGTCAGTTTGACAGCAGCGACAAGGGGCAAGCAAGATATAGCTCCAGGGGTCGAAGGTTCAGGGTTTCGAGAGGGCAGTCCATAAATTTGTGGGCTCTGGTGGTTCAAAGGTTCCTAGGGATGTCAAGAGCAATGGGGTTGGTGACCAAAGGGTCAATGGAGTAGTGACCAAAGAGGTCGATGAGGATGGTGACTGAGGAGGTTAGTGAGGTTCATGACTTTGGGTTCTGCAGGGATATGCAGGGATAGTCAATGAGTCCAGTGGAGTGGTCATGGGGGGATCAAGGTTGTTGGTGGTCTCAGGTATGGTGGTTTCAGTGTTTCGATGGTGTGGTGGCATCCATCCCTTTTCCTATGCAGGGAAGATGGGTTGACAGAGGGGTTACAGTGATGGTAGACAGCAGTGGAGATTTGATGGGATTAGTGGTGGCAAAGACCATGGTTCTATAGGTGTGTTCATTCCGCAAAGGGAATTCAGTGGAGGGGTCAGGGTGTTCTGTGTGGTACGTCCATCCTATAGAGGATGCTATGGAGAGTCAAAGGAGAGGGGGTTCGACCAGAGAGGGCCAACAAGGTGACAAGATGTGGGACGTCTATTCTACCCAAGGATGTCAGGGTGGAACAGAGTCAGGGTGAGGGAACGAGGGATGAGGGATGCCAACAGGTGGCCACAGGTGGGTGATCAGGTGAGGCTGTGAATCTAGGAGGAGGGGGGGGGCGACCACTTGGTGGGAGCATTTCTAGTGTGTTTTTCAGTGAAGAGGGTTTGGCCATTCACAAGAAATGCCTCAGGATGGTAGGGATGGGGTCTGGTCTAACGAGGACTCAGAAGCAAAGACTGGGTCTGGCCTTTCAAAGGCACAGAGGCAAGGGTAGGGCCTGGTCTAACAAGGACACAGGAGCAGGGGTGGGGTGGAGTCCGGTCTAGTGTAGACACAGTGGAGGTGGGGTCTGACCAGTCAAGGGCTCAGAAGCAGGGGGTCAGGGGCTGTGTAGAATCACATGGGGTTCAAGAGGGCATAGGACTTTTGACTATACTACTGAGAAGTCACTACCAACTTGCTTATGTTCATTGCCACAGAGGGTACCTCAACAAGCACAGGTCTCTGGGATAGAACGTCACAAAGTCTTAGTAGATCGTCACCAGCAGGGTTTCATTAGTCTGGTGGGGAATGCAACATATTGCAATCCAGGGGGTTTGGCAAGCGTGGATGATTCAACATTGACTAGGTAGATGTCAGTGAGTCACAAGTTTACATAGTGGAGTCGGTGGGCAGGGCTGAGGGGTTTGATAGGGTTTGATAGGGTCTTCAGTGATGTCAGTGAGCATGGGTGGGGGGGTGGCCTACTCAATGGTAGCCTTCTAGTGGGAAACATAGACCTTTTGTTACAACAGCTGCAGGTAGCGACTATCATAGGCTCAGGAAAGGTTCAAGAGGTGAGGGACGGGGAGTCCAAGAACGAGGAGACAGAGAATGAGGGATCTGAGGACGAGGAGATGAAGGACGAGGGAATGGAGAACGAGGGAACAGGGAACAAGAGGACAGCAGTAGAGGGTCTAAGGGACAAAGAGACAGAGGACCTTAGAGATGAAGGGATCAGGGATCCAAGGGGCAAAGGGGTGGAAAATCAGAGATCAAGGGGACAAGGGATCTGAAGACAAGGGGGTGAGGAATCTGAGGACAAGGGGGTGAGAGATGACCAGAATGGCTATACCGAGCCATGAGACAATGGCGGAGATAGGGGAAGGATGGTATGGAGCCATGAGGTGACTGCAGAGACAAGGAGGGGCTGTGATGCTGAGTCTCAAGGTGTCAGCAGAGGTGAGGGGACTGGAGCATAAGGCCATGAGGTGATGGCAGAGATGAAAGGGCGAGAGCATTGGGCCATGAGGTGACTGCAGAGACAAGGGGATGGAAGGGGGACAGAGAGGACGGCAGACAGGAAGGATGGCAGATAGGAGGGATGGTGGTCAGGAGGGATAGCGGACAGGAGAGACAGTGGATGGGAGGGACAGCAGATAGGAGGGACAGCAGACAGGAGGGACAGCAGACAGGAGGAACAGCAGACAGGAGGGACAGCAGAAAGACCAAAGGAGCAGGACATGGAGTTTGGCGGAGGGGACAAGGGTATTGACAATAGACTGCATTGTTCAAGGCAGGGTCTGAGGTAGTACAGGGGGGAATCTCGGTGTGTATCAAAGGGAGACTGAGCAGGTCTATGTTAGGGTTCTAGGAGTGTCCAAGAAGGGACTATATACTACAAGGCACAGTTAAGGGCAGGCACAGAAGCACAGTTAAGGATAGACAGAGAAGTGTTGCTAACAAAGGATCATAGAAGATGATGGAATATGAAAGAAGAAGGCAATGACGAAGCAAGTGGAACAAGATAGAACATGAAGGAACAATGGTGAGTCATCACAGATGAAAGAGATAAGTCTAGATAAGGGTTAGCTAAGGAAAAGGAAAAGGATAGGGGTAAATCATAACAGAGTGCTGACTCTCATAACTGCAGTGGTAAGTCAGTTGTTTCACTATACCCTACATTCCTAATTTTGTCGAAGGTGCACTCTGTATTAACATTATTCAGAAAGCACAGTATCAAGAAAGCTGCCAGCACTAATGCATCCTGGCATGAAGTTGAAAGTGCATACCATGAACTAAATGCCCAACTTGCCACTATCCTTGAGCATCTATACCATGGCCTGAAGCTGGACTCAATGCTTAAAGACTGGGCAAGGAGTGGAATGTAAGTCCATATCCTGAATACTGTACACATAATTTTACCCTCATTAGGACCACTTATATGAACAAAGCTGCCATGGTGACAGAACAAATCCAAAATGAATTTGCTGTCATATTAGATTAGAATGCTGTAGTATGCCCCATTGTCATCTGTGGTAGGTTGTCATTTCTTGTGGGTGGTTGTTGGGTCATTGTGGTGGGTATTGTTGTCTATTGGGCTGTCAGTGATTGTTGGGTTGTTGTCATGGGTTGTTGGGTTGTTGGGCTGTTGGATTGTTGGTGGTTGTCAGATTGCTGTCATAGGTTGTTGTCACCTGTCATATTGGTAATTTTTACAATACATCCATTTTAATGTTAAAACCTTGATGAGCAGGCAGTACGGGATAAATCTATACAGAGTATTGTACTATACTGTACAATCATACCATGTGGTGGACAAGTCTATACAGCACAGCACAGTACACCACAATGTAGAGCTCAGTGCTTGTCTGTATAGCACTGTACCTACTGTGATGTGGTATGGGCAGGTCCAGGGTTGTACAGTGCTTCACAGACTCTGAAATTATTATATTAGCTACCAAGGAACATTAGTCTAAATGGGTCCAGATCTGATCATGGCACAGAGGGTTTGTTATGTACAGTTATATCACAGTACTGTATCAAGATTGTACAAAGGGGAACTAGTTTGTAGGGACTGTGGTCACTGTGATAGGCTGTGACCAGCTGCACAGTGACACACAGTAACTGGCTGGTTTGCTAATGCACATGTGCAGAGTGCAATATTGTTTGGCTGTGCAATCTATATAAGGAAATCGGTTATGAGCCAAAAAAGGCCACCATCCTATATAGTGATAATAAATCAGCCATTGCCATTGTCTCCAATGCCCAGTTTCATAAATGAGCTAAGTATTTTAACCTAAAGAACCTCCATATGAGGAAGTCAGTCCAACTCAGCTGGATCAATCTCATATATTGTTGGATGACCAAGCACCTCAGGCAGCACTTTTTTCGAACTCCAATGGTCTCACATACCCATTTTCATTGTAGGTAGTAATAGGTCTCTTAGACCATGCCTCGTGGGAGTGTTAGAACCATGATTACACAGAGGTCCTATGCTCTGTTTTGGCATCAGAGTGCAAGTCCACTTAGGAGTTGACCAAGTTTGGTAACAGGAACAAGGTCCGAGGGTGAACAATGAAGTTCGGGAGTGAATGATGAAGTCTGGAGTGGACGGCGATGTCCGGAGATGGGCAACAATGTCTGGAGATGGATGAGGATGTCCAGAGGTGGATGACAAAGTTCAGTGGTGGACAAGGTAGAGGATGAGGACAGATGGAAATGTCTGAGGACGAACATCCTATGGACATTAGTGGAGGTCATGGCGGACTCGACCAGAGGGGTTAGGGACTGTGGCTTCAGCAACTCGGGTTGGAGTGCTGCACCCTTGTGTGAACTGTGTCCTTGTATTTGACGAGGGACAGAGTTAATGATGGAGGAGCCAAAGGTAAATGACAGAGGAGTTGAGAGTCAACCCATTAAGGAGGTCAGAGGTTTGTGGGGTATTCAAGTTGATATTCAAACTAGAGTATGACACTATACTCTACAAGTTTATACTGTATACAGAGGTGACAGGTCCGAGTGACTAAGTTAATGGGGGACAGGGGTAAGTATGCCGGAACTGAGACAGAGGTACAAATGGTCCAGAGCTGTGACAGATGCACAAATGTCCAGAGCTGTGATGGATGTACAAATGCTTGGAGCTGTGCTTCTAAGCAAGACACAGGTTAACTGATTAGTGATGGTGGTGTCAGAGAAAATGAGTAAGAGAAGAGTTATAGAGAGGGAGTCATAATCAGGGGAGACGGAAAGGGTGGATTGAAGTCCAGAGGTGCAGGAGTATGCCAGAGGTGCAGATGAGCAGAATGTCAAGGATAGACATAGTGATTGGCGGAGTTTGACAGGAGTGATCTGGAATGGTCTGAAAACATCAGAGGTGGAGTATTGGGTTGAACTTGTAGCACGGGATATGACAGGGAGCCTCATCACCCAAAACAATGCTGCACCTCATTTGGGGCCTCGTTGGTGCCTCAACTGTGCCTCCACTTGCCCTCGTGTGCCACCACCACTGGCCACAATTGCCTGCATGCCCTCACCTCGCCCAACATGCATGGACACTATTACATGCCTCCCGACGTGCACGGCATGCCTGTCATTCACCCTTGCTCACCACTGCCACCACTTGCATTGCCTTTCCAATGTGCATGGCCCTCCCCCACCCTCCTGACATGCACAGCCCACATGTCCCACATCATGCCCACTTTGTGTGCACCCCACCCTTGCCCTTGCCCAGTCCTTGCCCACACATCGTTGTGCTCGCAACAGTGATGTAGCGATGACGATGACATGATGATCATGACTGCCTGATCACCATGGCATTGTTGTGACCATTTGCCTGCCTGCACACCCTTGACTCACCTGATGTGCACGGACGTCATCATGCGCCCGTCATTCACCCTCACTCGCCACCCCCACCACCTGCATCACTCTCTTGACATGCACAGTCCACCCCTGCCCTCCTGCCCATGCATGGCCCACATGCCCCACCATCATGAGGACAGCATGCCATGACCACCACGCACTCTCATGGAATGAGAGTGCATGCTGGTCACCATGCATCGTCACCTTGCCCACCTGCCCACCCTCTTGCACCCTCATCCTCCAGATGTGCCCTGGCATGTGTGCCATTGTCCTTGCCCTCACCCTCCGACACACATGGCCCATCTGCCCTCATTCACCCTCGCATCACCTGATGTGCACACACGCCCTGAGTCCTGTATGTTGTCACCTCCCTTGCCCAAGTGCACAGATGCCCTCGTGCCACTCAATGTGCACATGTACCCTGGCCATCGGTCTGTATTATGTAATATGGTCAGTCCAATATCTTGTGATTTCAAAATGGAATCTCTCCAAAAACATATTTTTTTCCACCACTTCCTGCCTATGTTCTGTATCATTTGTTGTAGATACATTGTATATTTACAACATATCAGTAGCACAAACCACCAGGAACATGGCTGATGATGTTGTGAACGATTTAAACATATGAAAGCGTGGGAAAATCTCTGATAACTTAGGAGACTTGCAAAACAACATGTCATTGTGGCTTCCACAATGCTTAAAATACTATTCTAAATAGTAGATTATGTATTTAAGGTGCTCTGGAAACTGTGTACACCATGTGCCTGTGCCTAGTCTATTCCACCCATAAGACATCAAAATTGCGAAACTGTATTGACGAGGTTACATTTCACTTGAATGCATGTGATCATTACTGTTGGCACCAAAGATACATTTTCGCAATTCTGATGTCTTATGGATGGAATAGACTAGGGACATTGTATACACAGTTTCCAGAGCACCTTAGATACATGATCTACTATTTAGAATGGTATTTGAAGCATTGTGGAAGCCACAATGACATGTTTTTTGATTTGTTTTGCAAGTCTCCTAAGGTTCCGGAGATTTTCCCACGCTTTCATATGTTTAAATCACTCCTCACACCTTTAATCAGCACCGGAAAAATCAGCAGAAATAGGGAGGGTTAGGGGGCAATGGGACACAGAGCCATATACAATTGTCCTGATGATATGCCTGTTCCAGCACCTCCAATATATTAATTACAGAAAAGCGGAAAATGTGTTCTAGATAATGTTTAATACCTAGGGCGAGTAATATAGCCTAGGGAAGTAATAAAGGGGTCAGGAGGAGAATATGACACAACATCACCAATTTGGTTCCTGGTGAGGACAGGTTTCCGCAGAAAGCATTTCTGGAGATGGCAGAAGGCAGTCTCTTGGAAAGGACCCCATTCCCACGTGACATTTTTGCCAGTGAGAGCATTGAGGGGACGGGTGATGGTCGCAAAGTCCGGGATGAACTTGCGATAGAAGTTGCAGAAGCCCAGGAAGGAGCGAACTGCTTTGACGTTGAGCAGGGGAGCCCAATCGTGAATGGCGGCCAGCTTTACTTGGTCCATAGCGACCTTCCC
>JBBPOF010001167.1:0-12153 GCA_038091315.1 Porphyrellus cyaneotinctus | reverse complement strand
CGCAATGGTTAGGGCTATTGATGACCCTGCAATGGTTAGAGCTAATGTATTTTGGTTCTCTTGCAAATGTCACATCTTTCCAAAATGCCCCAACATTGGGACACTTATTTGAGCCACTGTATCTGCTTGGAGGAGAATTCCTCCAGAGGCAAACTTGGAGGCATCAGTAGCGACGGCGAAGGGGGCATTAGGGTTGGGGAGATGGAGGACGGGTTTGCTGAGGAAAAGTCTTTTTAGGGAGTCGAATGCATTTTGACAGGAAGTAGACCAATTCCATTGTTGGTTCAATTTCGTAAGGTCTATGAGGGGGCGGGTGACGATGGAGTAGTTCGCAATGAACCTTCGGTAGAAATTGGCAAATCTGAGGAAGGATTGGACTTGTTTTACGGAGGTGGGGACAGGCCAGGCGGCAATGCCATCCAGTTTGATGGGGTCCATTTCGAGGGTGCCTGGTTTGACAATCATTCCGAGGTATTCGACTTCCATGGAGGCGAACTTGCACTTTTCTAAGCGTAAGTGGAGATCAAGTTCTTTCATGCATTCTAGGACACGTTTAGTATGTTCGGTGTGAGTGGCTTCGTCGGGGGATGCGATGAGGAGGTCGTCCATATAAATCATGAGCCATCCTTCTGCGATCATATCGCGGAAGGAGTTGTTCATGAACCATTAGAAGGTGGCTGGGGAATTGATCATTCCAAAGAACATGACCATCAGTTCAAAGAGTCCCTTATGAGTAAGGAACGCGCCTTTCCATTGGTGACCATCTCTGATGCAGACGTTGTTATAGCTCCAGTGAATGTCGAACTTGGTGAAGACCTTGGCATCTTTGAGCTTGTCGATGAGGTCGCCAATAAGGGGAAGAGGATATGCGTCACAGATGGTTTCTTTGTTTAGTTGTCAGTAGTCCTGGCAAGGGCGGAGTTTTCCATCTTTCTTCTTTACAAAGAAGAAGGGGGCAGCTTGTAGAGATTTGGAGGGGCAGATCTTTCTGCTGGTGAGGTTTTCTTCTAGAAACTTCTCGGTTGCTTCCCTTTCGTCTGGGGAAAGGGGGTAGAGTTTCCCTATCTTGGGTGTGTATGACTCTTTAAGGTTTATCTCATGGTCATAAGGTCTCAAGGGAGGTAATTATCCAGGGCCCGGTTCTTCAAATACGGATGTGAACTGAGTGTATTCGGATGGGAGGGTGGCTTTGGGTTTAGCAGCTTCTGCAGCCATGGCAAGTTCCATGGTGTGGGTGAGTTTTGCTATCGTGGAGGTGGGGATGATGCAACCATTGCATTTTACAAAGTGGTTGACAGATTTGGATCCAACATGAATGACATGGTGAAGGGCGTAGTTCTGAGTGGCCTGATGGTTAAACCGTTCTTCAGTTTCAGTGTCAAGGTATTTGTAGAGATGGGAGTCCACTTCAGGAGTGATGTGGATATGTTTCAGGGGAGGGGATGGTCTAACAAACTTCTTTTCGTGTCATTCATTGTTGGATACATACATAGTATACAGGGTCCAGGACTCGTCAATGGATTTGGAGAGGGAGAGAGTTTGTTGAGACCAATCAATGACTGGGTTGGCTTTGTGAAGCCATGGAAGGCCAAGAATAATGTTTTCTTTGCTGCAGTTCATGACATAGAATGTGACCTTCTGAGCAATGCCTTCTATGTCTAGGAAGAGGTCGGTGGTGAAGAGGATTTGACCAGCTTTGTTATCAGTCTGGTCGACGTTTTGGATGATGATAGGTTCAGGTAGATAGGTGGTAGGCAGTTTGTTCTTTCGAACATATGCCCAGTTGATACAGGAGATCTTGGTGCCACTGTCGATTAGGGCATGGGTGTTGACGGCTTTCAAGGTATGCATGGGGACGATGAACTGTACAGGAATTCTGATTGCTTTAGAGTTGGACTTTACAAGTACAGGCACACATGTATATGAGGAGGGGGAAGACTGCATCAGGGGGTCTTTGTTATGATACAATATATGTGCGCCTCCGTTTTCCTTATATCTTCACGTTTCTCTACGTTTGTGCTCCCTGGAATACTAACACCAGGTCGAGATGACTTCCTTCTTCTCTTTAACCCAGACAGCTTTAGTGTCATTGCATTACCTTAAATGCACTCCCCATGCCGTTCCTTCTCTTTATTGCCGATAGGGGACACACACTTACGTCTGGTTTATTCATCATTGGACAGCCTTCTCCTCTAAGTAGTTCTCTCGCACTGCTTACATTTCCCCTAGCAACCATTGTGACTCATTTGTGACTCAGTCATTCTATTGCTTCTATGATGTTCTATAGATTAGTCATCTGTAGAAGTACACTCAGTACTGGACGGAGTCCGAGACTAGTGTATTGCACACCTGTAGAAGTACACTACATGGTGTAAGTATGATATACGAATGAGTAGACGGGATCTCACCTCAGTACTGGACGGAGTCCGAGACTGAGATGCAGATCCGCGTCGGAACGGAATATATCTATCGTGATTATGTAATACGGATGCAACCGTCCGTTTGCAATGAGTCTATACGAAATAAAACAACACTCCCCCTCAAACGAGAGGGTGCAGTCCGAGTTCCTGCGCGAAATGTTTAGCTTTAATACTCGGCAAGGCTTTTGTAAGCGTATCTGCGACCATGTCGCCTGTAGGACAATAAACGAAACGAATGGAACCTTCTTCAACTGAAAAACGAATAAAGTGATACCGAATATCGATATGCTTCGTACGCGCGTGGTAACTACCGTCCTTCGTCAACGCGATAGCAGACTGGTTGTCGCCATAGAGAATAGTAGGGTGCGCGAGTGGTCGGAATACTTCTCCAATGAGACGACGAAGCCAAAGTGCTTCCTTTGCGGCGTGTGTGGCTGCGACATATTCGGATTCGGCCGTGGACAGCGTAACAAGCTCCTGCTTCTTCGAGCCCCAAAGTACCGCCCCTCCATCGACGAGAAAAGCGAAACCGGTGATAGCTCGACGGTGTTCCTGGGTTGCGCCATCCGCGTCGACATATCCGACGAGTCCGCCGGTCCGAGTACCAAATGTGAGCGCGAGAGATTTCGTACCGACCAAGTAACGATAGATTCGTTTCACAGCTTCCCAGTGATCCCATCCAGGGTTTGCATTAAACTGTGATACGAAAGATGTGGCGAACGCAATGTCCGGTCGAGTTCCAGTAGCAAGATGAATCAGCGAGCCGACGGCCTCCCGATAAGGAACGCTACGCATACGCGCAACTTCACTAGTGGTCTTCGGAGACTGCGTTTCGGATAACTGGAGATGTGGGTCAAGAGGTATTGAAACCGGTTTGTCGTCGGCGAAATTGTACTTGGTGAGGATTGCATTGATGTACGGTTCCTGGGACAAAGAGATGGTACGCGCGCTGCGATCCCGCGACACCTTCATCCCGAGCAGCCAACTGATAGGTCCCAAATCCGTGATTCGGAACCGCGAGCCGATTTCGCCCTTGAACGACCGAATAAGATCAGGGGAACTACCTGTCACGGTACAGTCGTCAACATGCGATGCAAGAATGAGAATGTGTTCCGCGATCCGTGCAACAAACACTCCCCAATCCGCCTCCATCCGTGTGAAGCCAAGTTCAGTGAGAGTACCAGACAGACGTTGATACCACTTCAGCGCCCCTTGTTTCGAACCGTAAAGAGCGACGCAAAGACGTGCGACAAGATCACGGCCTTGCTTGTTGAAGCCTGGGGGCAACTCCATGTAGATCACCTCATCGTCATCCAGTTTCCCATTGAGAAATGCGCTGTGAAAATCAAAAACGTCGATGTCCCAGTTGTGTCGTGCTGCGATAGCTAAAATGAGGCGAAGAGAGGCGAGTCGAGCAACCGGCGCATATGTTTCATGATAGTCGACGCCGTATTGCTGTGTAAAGCCACGTGCCACCAAACGCGCTTTGTACTTATCGATCTCGCCTGCCGCATTCTTCTTGATTTTGAAAACCCATTTGCAGCTTACAACGTTCACATCTTTTGGACGCTCGACCACGTTCCACATATGCGCATCGGCCAGGCTCTTCAACTCGGCTTGGATCGCGTCGTCCCACTTGGGCCAATCTGGGCGTGACTTAGCCTCATCAATTGTCGTCGGTTCCAGGCCCTCAGCGTCCGCATGTCCAGTCAACAGCGCAAACACTGCATTGGCATCATCCAGTTCCCACGCCGTCGAAGCTGTGGTATCGCCTACAACTTTCTCACAACCTTCGTCAATGCTCCCAACTGGTTGTATCCCGCGAGGTAGCAAAGGATCACCGCCGCGTCCATCGTGAGTTCCTTCCCCGTTGCGCAAAGCACGAATGTAAGGAGATTCGGTCCGCTGACGATTTGAACGTCGCAGTGGCACTCCCGAGGAATCTTCAAAGTCAGCTCCGAGATGGTCCAGTTGAGGGTTTGTCCCAGTGGCACCTGGAGTCAAGGCTACGGGTACGTGAACTGTGGGATTGACAGGTACACTGGATTGAGTGCTGTGGGGTTCAACACCAGATGCACTGTCGAGTTGGCTCAAAACGTTCCCCCCATCCTTTTGGAAGGTAACATTGCGCTCAACAACGACGGCATGGCGATCTGGTAGATAGATACGGTGAGCTGTAGACTCGGCGTCGTATCCTACCCAATGACCCTCTTTAGCGCGGTCATCTAACTTCAATCCGGTGCGATCCAAGATCCAACATTTGGCGCCCCAGACCGGAAGATCGCCAAGGTGCGGTTTCTTCCCGTACAGCATCTCGTAAGGTGTTTTGCCATCCAGTGCTCGAGTGGCTGACTGGTTCTTAACCCAGACAACATGCAATAACGCCTCACCCCAAAGTCTCTTTGGTAGTCCGCTTGCATGCAAAACTGTGCGCACATGTTCAACAAGAGTTCGGTTAAGACGCTCGGCTACACCGTTATGTTCCGGCGTGTCATGAGTGGTGAGCTTGTGCTCCGTTCCGGCATTCTTCAAATGACAATTAAATTCGTCGGATAGGTACTCCCCCCCACGATTGGAATGAAGGCGCTTAACAACGGCACCATGCTGCGTCTTCAACCAGGATTCGAATTCGAGGTAAGCCGAGAAAGTATCGGACTTTGCGAACATCAGGTTGACTCGAGTGTAGCGCGTATGATCATCCATGAACGAGGCATAGTACCCACGTTTCCCAGGTGTCAGCACAGGAGACGGTCCCCAGACATCGGTATGGACTTCATCACTGAGTCCAGCGGTCCGCTGTGGCTCACGAACATCACCGATAGGCTTCCGAACAGCCTTCCCATATTCGCAAGCTGGGCATTGACCCATGTCTGCTTGAGCAGGATCAAGAGCGACACCGGTGACCATCCCCTTGGACAACATATCGCGTATAGTTCCCACACCGATGTGCGACAAACGCGCGTGAAGATCCACCATAGAAATCGGGGTAATGTCCTTCGCAGTTGCTGCGGAGGGTACCGGATAGGTGTTCTGCGTTCTGTACAATCCGTTCGAAATGCTGACCTGACCAAGGAGCCGACATTGTGGGTCAAAGATCTGACAGAGATCCCCATCGAAGACAGCGCGACAGCCAGCGCTCGTAAGACGACCAATAGAGACAAGCGTAACGCGCATGCTAGGCGCGTACAGGACATCTTTCAATAGAATACGCGACCGCGAGCTGCCATTCAGAAGATAGATGGGCAAGTCCCCACGACTGACGGCATGGAAAGTCCCGTTATCTGCTCCTCGGATAGGTTTAGGAGGAATGGAAACGAAGTTGAGGAAACGTTCTCGGGAAGGGGACAAGTGCTGTGAAGCACCACTATCATACAATTCGGGGACGTTCGCCGTGTCAGTACGAGCCAGGTAAGAGTCAGCAGTGTCCGGTTGATCCGGCAAAGCTAACCATGTGCAATCCGGTTGACTCGCAGCAGCATTTGCAGATGTGGAACCCTTCGAGTCCTTCGAATCCTTGTCTTTGGACTTCTTGCCGCGGGACTTCCACCCTTTGGGACCTTGGCCAGCCTTTCCACCGCCGTCCTCCCAACAATCTGCACGCTTGTGCCCGGTCCAGCCACAGTTATGACAGGTACCCGCGAACTTCGTTCGCTGACCTTTTCCCTTTTTAGACGCATCCGCCCCGAATGCTGCATCCTCAGTTGATCCCTTTCCTTTGGACTTTCCGCCATCCTGCAAGGTGATGCGCTCATACTCCTCGAGTACGATGTCCATCAGGTCATCAGCACTGACTGTCTTGCCTTGCAGACGCATGGTGGAGGATAAAGAAGCCAATCCAGGGTTATAGGAGCGTGGGAGCGATGCATACACGATGTTGAAAAGATCTTCATCAGACACCGGTCGTCCTGCAGATGCCAGCTCCTCCCGCAGGGTGATAATTTTGTCTATATGTGCTCGTGCGTCGCCGCCCTCCTTCAGTTTCATCTCGCCAAGCTGTCGCCGTAGTTCTGCACCAACCACAACAGACCGCTGCTCAAAGAGAGCATGAAGCGTATCGTAGTACTCTTGAGCTGACTGTTTATTGACGAGTCGAATGAAGAGGGAATTAGGTAAGGTATGCGCAATGATATGTCGGACTTTCGTGTCCTTCTCGGTCCATGTCGCTAAGTCCTTCAGGTAGTCCTCGACTGCCTTTAACTCAGCAGGAGTTGTCGCCGTCCATCCAGGCGACTTCCCGATCGCCGGATCTATGGGCTTAGCTGTCGTGCCATTCAGGAACCCGCCTAGTCCCTTACTGCCTACGACGAGCTGGAGCCGGACCTTCCAAGTGGTCCACTCCTTACCGGACGCGTCAAGTTTGGGTAACTTGATCTCCTCAGACGTGGTACTAGTCATTTCGCTGGATATATGCGTGTCTCCGTTCGTGTTTTCTTACAATTTAGAGCGCAGGGCTCATAACCTGTAGAAGTACACTCAGTACTGGACGGAGTCCGAGACTAGTGTATTGCACACCTGTAGAAGTACACTACATGGTGTAAGTATGATATACGAATGAGTAGACGGGATCTCACCTCAGTACTGGACGGAGTCCGAGACTGAGATGCAGATCCGCGTCGGAACGGAATATATCTATCGTGATTATGTAATATGGATGCAACTGTCCGTTTGCAATGAGTCTATACGAAATAAAACAACAGAAATGGTGGAAACTGAATGAAGTCTGGAAAACGAAAAGGCAAGTCTTCGGGATCTATAAGGGGTGGGGCAGATAGGGGTAATGTGAATGCAGACAACAAGGGGAAAATTGTAACATTACCCCCTTCATACTCCTGAGATACCACCTCAGAATGTCTTAGAACTTCCACTATCATTGCTATCTCCTCCTGAGAGAAGTCCAGTAGGGGTGAACCATTCAGAAGAAGCAGAGAAGGGATGAGTCCATGCAGGTTCATCACACTCATAGAGGGAGTGGCTGATGGTACTGCAGTGTTGCATAGGGCAATGGTGCTGAGCATGTCCAGGGGTGAAGTTCTCACAGAGGGGACATTGATATTGGAGGCAGTTTGGGTGGATATGGGAGGTGGATTGACAACTGTGACAAAGTCATCAATGGTGGCAATGTTGAGGAGGTGGGACAGGGAGTCCGTTGGAAGTGGGATCTGAGGGGATGGGTGTGCCAGCAGTGCCAGGGGAAGGCATTCTGGAGTGAGGATCAGAAGGCCTTCTGTCACTGATAGTTCCCACAAGGAGTCCATCATTGCAAGATCCAGTGCTGAAAACAAAGACAGTGGCATGTTGGCGGCAAAGGGGGCGAGCCCCAGATTCACTAGGTGTGGTTGGTGGGGGAGAGGACAGGGTGGTCCATGTTCCAGGGAGTTCAGGAGATCCTGGAGCGGAGGGGATGGGGGTTGGAACTAGAGATACTGGCCATCCAGTCCTCTGGGGCGGCAAAAGGAATATGAGGGGAATGGTTTGGCGGAGGAGGTCCTCAGGTAGTTGGATAATGAGGTTGAGGATCCCTGCCAAGTGGAGTGTGTCAAGGATGATGTTCTGTGTCTCAAAGAGCACAGCAATCTCCTTGGATAGGGGGTTGGGGCTCTCTGCAATCTTCCCTCTAGCAATGGCATAGTATCAGTAGAGAGTGATGAGTTGGTGGATGTAGGAGGCATGTGGATAGGTGGGTGTTACGATACAATATATGTGCACCTCTGTTTTCCTCATCTCTTCTCATTTCTCTACTTTCACCCTCCCTGGAATGCTAACACCAGGTCGAGACGACTTCCTTCTTCTCTTTAGCCCAGATGGCTTTAGCGTTATTGCATTACCTTGAACACACTCCCCACGCTGTTCTCTTTCTCTATTGCCGGTAGGGGATACGCACTTATGTCTAATTCATTTATCTACGGACAGCCTTCTCCTCTAAGCAGTTCTCTTATACTGCTTACGTCGCCCCTAACTACCATCATGACTCACTGGTGACTCAGTAGTTCTGTCTGCTTCTATGACTTTCTACAGATTAGTCATCCGCAGTAGAGCACTAGTACTTATACCGAGCTGCCTGTATCTCACTTCCCTATTCTTGATCTGCGCAATCCAACGTTCGTTGTACACTCTCAAGTCTCCCTTGACCTCAGTCTTGTTCAACTTGAGGAACCCTTGACCCAGACCCCTTGACTTGTCTTCTGTCATAGCTTTGTTCTATCGAGGATGTTGTGTCTCTTCGTGAGTACCTCCCTCGAGACAAACAGAGTACACTCGACGTACAGCATACGTTTCGCGTAACAGTGGGGAGTCCTTTGAGGGTGAGGACACATGAGGGTTTTTCTAGGAATTCCATAATGAAGGTCCTTAGGGTAGGAGAGGGGAGGCATTGGAGGAGAGTGAGGAGATCATGGGTGTAGGACATGTTGGGGTGAGGTTCAAATAGGTGAGGGTTCCCCTTAAGAGAAGTCTCGTTTGAAACTCAGTCCATAACAAAAAGGTTTTGGTCCAGGTCAAAAGCAGAATGGTTATTACAAAGCAGGATGGGAAACTAGTCCCATCTCCATAAAAGGAATGATGGGTTAGGCACCCAAGTCATCCATCAAGTCTTCTTCAGCTAGTTGTGCCTATTGCTTGGGACCAAGGTCTAGAAGATCCCAGGATTGGGCACCATCCCAAGTGTTGGTCTTGTCGAATTTATACATAGAAGTCCAATAGGACTGGGGGTGAACGAGTGCCCACTTAAATTGGATCCTGCTGATTGCCATAACAGAGACAACAGGGCAATTAAGCAAATGAAATGTACGAAAGAGTATGTAGGTGATTACAAGGGTGAGGATGGTGATGAGGTTGGCCTGACCTAACAAGATGGAAAAGGATAATTGCATAGTGGGAGGAGTGGTGGTGAGCAAAGAAGAAAGGCTCAGTTGGGGAAATCAGAGGGGAAGCACACCTTATAAGCAGTGAGGGTGGTTCGTGTGTGCATTATATTGGCTTCTGGTTCCCAGATGTTTTCAGCTGAAGGGTAGCCTTTCCATGAGATAAGGAATTGTTGGTGGTGAGTGGAGCCTCAGTGAGTGAGGATCTGATCAATTTCATATTCCTCTTCTTCTGTGATTAGATCGGGGGGAGGATTATGGAATTGGGGCCATGTTCTGCAGTTTTCCTATAAGGGGAAAGAAGGAAGGCATGAAAGACATTATCCCCCATGTTGGGGGAAGTTTTAGCTGGTAGGCAGTGCAGGAGATCACCTGAGTTATCTCAAAGGGACCTGTCTGCTTTTAGGCAAGCTTCTTGGAAGGAAGCCACAATTGGAGGCTCTTGGATTCCAACCAAACCTTATTGCATAGTTTCCAGGGCTTAAAGTTGGAGGAGATTCGTTCCCTCATGAGCTGTTGAGCCTATTCATGAGCAGCATGAGCCTCTTTACAAGCCTCATTAAGGAAGTGGAGATGTTGTTCGAGGGTAGGGAGAAAGGTTTTTCCAAGGGGAGGATAGGCACAGGGTTTGTAGCCCATCATGAAAGAGAATGGAGTTTGTTTAGTGACTGAATGTACTGTGGAGTTATGAGAGAATTCTGCAGTAGGGAGGAGAGATTTCCATTATGAGGGGTTTCCCACACAGAATATGCAGAGGTAGATTTTAAGTTCTTGGTTGACCTATTCTATTTCTCCATCTGTCTGGAGATGATAGGTGGTGGAGAGGGCAAGGTCATACTGCAGGAGGCAGGAGAGTTCACAAGCAAAGATGGAGGCAAATTGTGGACTATGGTCTGAGATGAGTTTATGGTGGAGGCTGAATCAGGGGAACACTTGTTTGAAAAAGAGTGAGGTGACGCTGGCAGCATTGATTGTTTGTGGCAAGGAAGGAAAATTACCCCCTTTATAAGGCCATGGTCTACCATGACCATGACTGAGTCAAAGCCATTGGAGAGCAGGAGATCTGTGATGAGATCCACAGAGAGATGCTGGAAAGGGCGGAAAGCAGTGACAGAAAGGAGGGTGAGCCTGGGGACCATGGGATGGGTGTTCACCTTGTGAGACTGGCAAACTGTGCATCCTGCGATGAACCGGCAGAGGAAGGATGTGAGGCCCGGCCACCAATAGTCACATTGGACACAGTGGACTGTGCAGAAGTAACCCTCATGCCCTCCAGCAGGGGTGGCATGCAAGGAGGAGACAAGGTCATGGCAGGTGGGCTCAGGGACATAAAGGCAGCCCTTAAAATAAAGGCAGCCATTTAAGAAAGTCCAATCTGCCTTGACAGTGCAAGGAAGGAAAGGGGCCTCAGAGGCCAGAGCAGCAAGTGCATTGATGACCAGGGGATCAGAAGGAGTAGAATCAGTGATCTTAGTGGCTAATTCAGTGTCAAGGGCACAGATGAAAGTGTCAGGGGGAAGCAGCATTATGTACTTCTGTGTTGTCTGAAGTGGTATCCACCTCGGACGTCTGTGAGAGCGCATCTGCTGGGCCCATCTGAGAGCTGGGATGATAGTCCCAGCAAAGGTCGAAGTCCTGGATGAAGAGCATCCAGCAAGCCTGGTGGTGGGAAAGCTTATGGGGGGCCTTGAAGTAGGTGAGATTCTTGTGGTTGGTAAGAATTGTCACCAGATGGTAGGTGCCAGTGAGGTAATGACATCATTCCTCAAGGGCAAGGATTATGGCAAGCTCCCAATCATAGATATTATAGTTCTGCTCTGTGGAACCAAAAGTGTGAGAGTAATAGGCACACAGGTGAAGGTTGCCATTTGAATCCTTCTGCATAAGGACTGCTCCCACCATGAGGAGGGAGACATTGGTCATGACAAAGAAGGGTTGCTGGACATCTGGGAAGTGTAGAACAGGCCAGCAGAGGAAGCACTTTTGGAGATGGTGGAAGGCAGTCTCCTCAAGTAATCCCCAATTCCACATGACATTCTGGCCAGTGAGGGCACTGAGGGGGTGGGTGATGGTCGCGAAGTCAGGAATGAACTTGCGATAGAAGTTGCAGAAGCCCAGAAATGAGCAGACTGCTTTTACAGAGCGACAGGGGGCACAATCACAGATGGCAGCCAGCTTGACTGGGTCTATGGCAACTTCCCCTTCGTGGATGATCATCCCAAGGTATTCCACCTTGCAAACACTGAAAAAACACTTGGACAGCTTGAGCCTGAGCCCATGCTCCCAGAGTCATTCCAGAACTAGCTTGGTGCGGGCCTCATCAATAGTGAGGTTGCAAGAGTGGATCAGGAGGTCGTCCATGTAGATGACCAGCCATCCCTCAGCAATGTAATCACTGAAGATGTGGTCCATGAGAGCCTGAAAGGTGGGAGGGGAATTGCACATTCCAAAGAACATGAAATTGGGCTTGTAGAGACCAGATGGAGTAATGAACACAGCCTTCCATTGGTCAGCTTTGGTGATGAGGACATTATTATATCCCCATCTGATATCCATTTTAGTAAAGATGGAGGATCCCTTGAGCTTATCTATGAGGTTGGAGATGAGGGGAAGGGGGTACAGTGGCTCAAATAAGTGTCCCAATGTTGGGGCATTTTGGAAAGATGTGACATTTGCAAAAGAACTAAAATACATTAGCTCTAACCATTGCAGGGTCATCAATAGCCCTAACTGTTGCGCTAAAGATGAGCTCTTAGTCATGTGATTTGGTTGCCATGGGATTAAGATATAGATATAACCATTTCAAAATGATATGTCATTGGGACACTTATTTGACCCTGATGTTATCAATCATTATTTGGTAAATAACATAA
>JBBPOF010001166.1:0-12164 GCA_038091315.1 Porphyrellus cyaneotinctus | reverse complement strand
ATGGTTTGTGCTATATTCCATACACTAACATAATGGCAGTCCAGGTTAGGGTTGTTGAGGGTTATTAGCTTTAGGGGAAAACATGCAAACATTGGGACAGTTGTTTGAGCCACTGTAAGGCGATCACCCCATTCACCTGTACATCATCATCCTCCCACTTGGCTTTGGAGTTGGTGGTGGCCACTTGTCCTGCCAGATAAGTGAGGGTTCCTGATGTGACCCTTCAGACATGAAGTGTCATGAGGTAAGAGCAAATGGAAGACAACCAATTATGGTAGTTGTCCTTCCTGGTGAGAACAATAACGTTCTTGGTGATGCCAGATTCGACTTTGCCAGACATAATGCCTATAGAATTCCAAGTAAAATGAGTTGAGTAATTGAATCCATTTGGTAGGCCAAAACATGAGAAGAAGGTTTAGAGGGAAAAACCAATGAAGAAGTGGATAAAATGAATGGAGAAGAGATTGCTGATTTGTCAAGAACTCTAGAATGAGGTCCAGGGTATTGAGATACCTGGTTCTCCATCTCAACAAAGAAAATGTCCATCTGGAAATGGTAGTTATCCAATTCCAGAATGTCACCATTGTTGTTTTCTAAGTCGATGGTTGCCCCTTCACAATCAAAATATTCAAGAATGAAATCAGAGTTTTTTGGACATAATACAGCGATATCATGAAAAGTTTGAAAAACCTTTTCTATGATTGGAAGTCTAGTTGCCAGCCACATGCAGGAGTGCAGAGCATTGCAGGTGTATGGGACATGAGCCCAAGTTGGGAGAGGGAAGATAGGATGAACCACGTCTTGCAGAGCATGTCCTTGCTCATTTAGGAGCTGGTTCCACTCTGGTTGACTCATCGGTTTGCGAGTCAACTGAACACTTTTCAGCTGTTCGAGATGAACTCCCAGCAGAGTGTTGTGCCTGCTCCAACTCAGCTCAGAGTTCCCTGATCTGGGTTTTGGCGGCATTGAGTTGTTCCTTAAGGATGTTTGTATATGCCTGCTCAATACCCAGACTTGCCTTTAGATACTCTGTATGACATTCAACCATTTCACAAAGGATACAGTCCTCATCCTCCCTGATGCACTGGCTGGTTTTGTCAACTATCTAATTTAGATAAGGTTGAGAGAAACATTTCCATGCCGTTCTCCACCTTCTATCCAGCTGCTTGTTCCATTCACAAATCCTTGAAACATTCCACCAGGGGCTGAACCATTCCAAGGCAGCCCAGATCCAAAAAGCAAAATCTTCTGCATCCCCCACACCTGGTGGAAGTTGAGGGACTTCCAAAATCTCGTTAGGATTGAGGACATCCTTGTCCGAGATTATCTCCACTGGTATATTAGAAAGGGGATATGGCTGGTCCTCCTCTGTTCCCAACTCATACCCTTGTTGATGTATGATCGACATGGATTCAGGCCCCAATCCCAAAGGGACTGGGATACTGTTTCCCTCAAGCACTGAAAACAGCATCTCACCCTCAAACACAGTGAAGGGCCATAAGGTCTCATTATCTGTGTTGAACAGTTGGTTCTTGGAGATTGCCACCACTCGGGCAGTTCTCCCCATCCATCTGTGCATGTGGTCCCCTGGTAGGAGGGGATGACGGAGGTTGACTGGATCTTGAGGTGGGTTCCAGTTGTCCAGACTGTAAGGGCGACTGATCCTCAGGTCCTGGAGCAGAAGCTGTGGCAAGGGCCACTGTGATATCAAGCATCACTCCAGACTGTATGAGTGTAGGTCTTCGAGTATGTGGTCTATCCCGGCAAGGGAAGAGACTGGGATTGAACATCTGGTAGTGGAATGGAATCAGTAATCATGCCAGCATCAGGAAGAGGAGGTCCATCTCCCATGAGTGGTTGGATCACTGCGAACATGATAGCATCCAGTCCTTCAGATGTGATCAGTGGATGGTTGTTATCACTGTTGGTAGCGGTGTCTGACTCACTAGATCCCGATGTGATAGCAGGCCAGTATATAAACACCATGCTTTAGGGCAGGCAAAGAACATCAAAGAATGTTCAGAGCCAATGATAGAAAAGGAGCTTATCTACATCCTTATCTCCAGCCAATAGTGGTAAAGCTGCCTATCTGGCTTATTAACCAATCATAATGAAAGGTTATAAATATCTCTTATCAATAGATAAGAGATATGAACATTGTAGTCATCATCATGACATAATCCCATGATGTGGAGTCTAGACCGTGAAGTTAGAAGTCTGAATAAGAAAGGCTAGACATCATCCAATCAGGTTGGATTTCAACACAAGATTAGAGATACCGGGAACATTGAAGCACTCGAGCCAGTGGCAAATTCTACAGGCTCATACAATGCTGGGCCATCAATCTCATGGTCTACCATCTTTGCCCTCCTCAAGTCCCAGGCTTCTCCCACTCCGAGTCCCTGTATGGCTCAGCCTCCTCAGCAATCCCTTGCCGTGTTGTTTGGCAGATTCAGCTCTCTCGCTACATCCCAACCTCTTCATCCACCTGCCCAACAACCCCTGCAACATATTCCCATTGGACCCAAGATGTCCTTCTCATCCAGTCCTTCCTCCACCTTCTCTCCACTGTGGCCACAAGTCCTGTTGCTGTGCACCTTGCCATCACTTCCAACATACAATTCTGCATGATTCCAATGCTCATATCGCTCGTTCCTCTGGGTATTCCACTCAAACTCAAGGGTGCTATGTTCGATGTGCTTGCTGCATTTTGTGAATCCAGTGCTGGCATTGCAGGCATGGACATCTGCAAGACGGTAGGGATGATGATGGAGAGAGTCAAGGTGATCAACATGCATGCTTCTGTATCTGGGCGAGCTGTCAGCATAGGTGCCACCTTGCCACCTGTCAAAGGGGTTGGATGAAGCAGAGGCAGTATACAAGCTGTACCCCACCACCATCCCATTCCTGAACTTGCTGGCGATGTTGCTGCACACACCAAAGAGACTTTCACCACAGAGCCTGTTGGTGGACATCAAGCTGCTGAACACAACTCCAGAATCCTTGGGTCAGTTGTACCACCTGCCTGGCATTTGACTCTATGTCAGCTTCGTGGTGGATAGTGTGTTTTCAGGATGCCTTGCCGGGAGTATACAACACTCGAAAAGATGGCGAATGAACAATCTGTGCCTCAAATATGTCAAGCGTGCACTGGTGGGCTGGGAGATCGAGAACCTCGTCAGGGGAAGCAAAGACTGGATGTTGAAATGAGAGACTGTCATCCCACTACTTATCCATCCTGGCTTCAAAGTACTCACCTGCCTGACAAACGTGCCCCTCCAATCCACCATACTTTCCTACATCATTGATGGCATCAAAGGGTTTGAGCATGAGCACCCCTCCGAAGAGCTGTACTTTTATTGACCATTGTTGGCATATCATCCATCGCATGCTCAAAATCCAAGACGTCTTTCTCAATATATTGGTCCCCATCCATGCTGAATTTGACAGTGCGCTGTTTGTTGGGAGCATCCACTTGAGGTCATTTCACACCCAGCTCAACCAGGTGCTGACATACAGGACTAAGTATATCCCTGTGATCATGGCATACATCATATATCCATCATACCCAGAGCTCGTTTTCCTGACTGTCAAGATCATCTTGCAGCTCTGGTCTCCAATGTCAGTCATGAACCTGCTCACTCATCAAATGCAGCACTGACTCTGAGCACATCCTTGGTGGGTTTAGGCAGCTGCTCGGTGTCAAGTCCCTTGATGATGCCAATATGGCCGAGATGACTATGGACCAAATCACAGGTGCCAGTCATGTGAACCAAGGGCAAGGACAGAGAATGACACTGCAGGGCGGTGATGCATGCCGACCTGCTCTTTGATTTCCTTCTGGCGCTGAGCGAGCATTGTTACCACACCAACTCAGTGTGCACCCTCAGACGTCAGATGCAACATGCAGTATTTGCACACATGGGAAGACTTTTTCGTGCACCATCTTGCAGTGATTCCATCCAGGGTGTCTGAGGTGTTGCAAGAGCTGTTCATTGAGATGATGTACCACGATGGGTCGTGCATGCTGACAAGTGTGGCGACACTGCAGGTTTTTATCAATCTTTGCTTGCAGATCTTGGACCTTGCGGCACTGGATCTGCATGTGTTGATGAACAAGGAACACCACAAGGGTGTACTGGAGATGTTGCAGATTTTATTCTGGATGGAAACCATGCAAGACATGGGCACATCAGAATGGGAGGACGAGACAGAGATGCAGATGCAGCCATTTAGGGAGATGGGTCTGATCAGTCACATCTGCACATCATTGAGTTTGTCAAGTCGTTGAGTTTGGATTGGTTGGATTTGCTCATGACGACGCCCGCCGACCTCAAGTATTTGGGGTCGATGAGCCTGCAGGCGTGCATGTGCATGGACCCAATAGGATGTGAGGCCGTCGATCAGTCAGTGCTCCTGTCACTCCTCACATCTGCTTGTCGGATGCTACACTCCATGGGTCACATCACAATGATGGTGCAAGGGGAGAAACTCAACACAGAGATGGCTTACATACTGGAGAACAGCATGATCGAAAATCATTGGAGGGAGGTTGGGCGGCTGCAAGGCGTGGCGTTGCCTACTTGACATGACATTCACCAAGTGTTTCCACCGACTGCTGCACGACTGATGGGAAGACGTGCTCTTCGATCTGCTCCACATGCTCCCTGGCATCATGCATTCTGATGTACAAGAACTGATGGCAGTGTTGCTATCTGAGGCGATCCTATCAACAATCACAAAACTGCATGAAGACTGACAACATCAGATTTTAGTACAGTCTGCTGGGGGCGACACCAATGTCAGCACATTGCTGACCAAACGGCTTTATGCACTCCTCTGCAGCTTGCTCGAATGTGTTCTGGATATGAACCACTCAGAGTTGGTGTGCAGAAACCTGTACATGAGCCTGATCAATTACCTGCACTGATGGGAGAACCGATGGAGAGGGTGCCATGGATACGTTTTGGAAGCAGTTGTTGGCATTGTCTGTGTTTAGCACCAGGGATGAACTTGTGCTGTCGCTGGCAGAGAGCCAAGATTTGGGGGGGAGGAGGGGTCCATGCATCCATGGCAGGGACCCCTGCTCACATGTTTGACCTTCCAGTCAGCAGCAAGTACTGACTTGGTAAGAAGATCAGCTCTGGTTCCTCTGGTGTGTAGCCGTCCTTGTCCATTCACATCATTTTGACAGGTGCACAGGTGACATCTACCTTGGCATCAACATCTCTGGCGAAGAGGTCACTATCAAACTTGAGTCAGTCATGGCCAAGCAGAATTACAGCGAGCAAGACAGCTGAATCAGGAAGTTGAAAAATGGTGCCAAAGGCATCAGCGAGGTCATTGATGGTGAGGAACAACTGGGGCATCCAGATAAACCACCTGACAAGCCATATCACACAATCGTGATCATGGTTGAAAATGACAGCAAAGAGGTGGTGACATTGTACATTGAAGAGATTCACCTGCCGGTGTCACTCAGTGGCAGCCTCCTGCCACTTGTTCCAGATGTCAATGAATATGGGCATTGACAGTATCCATGATGTCATTCTCAGACTCGCTGCACAATGTATGGGCAACAGTTGATGGAGCCAGTTTGTGTGACCCCAAATGGACAATGAGATCACACTGGCAGACATGTTTGCACCCAGATGTCAGTTGGAAACCAAGTTTGCTGCTGAGGTGCAGCAACAGGAGTGTTTGCTATGGAAATTGGTCAAGTATCTTTGGACGGTGAGTGACTTACGGAGCCTGAGATGACATTGGTGCTTTTGCCCATGTTGTCAGTGCTGAGACCAGACAGGTGGCTGCCTCATGTCATCAGTGTATGTTTGTTGGTCTGGGGGAGCGTGCCACAAGTCAAGGTGTTGACATGTTTTGTTTGCTACAATTCTGATGGTGGGAAATGCGATCAAAGTGCTCAACTATCTATGCGATGATCTCGCTGCAATGTTGAAACAAATTGTGGATCTCTCTGCAGAGCTGTCTTTATGAGACCACATTCGTGTGGACAATATTCAAGGGGTGGGTGTTGCCTCTTAAGAATATGTCGGACTTGCTGAATGGTCCCATACATGACAAGTCACAAGCATCTTGGACTCAGTGTTCTTGCAAGGCTTCAACAATGTCTAAAAGTGATCATTGATCCATCAAGCGTATCAGTGGCTCAAGACTGAGTTTCAAGACAAGGTCAAGATGGTGTTCAGTATACTTCTCTCAATATTCAAACCCTGACACGTCGCTCATGACTCTCTCCAGGCATGACAGAAATTTATTGTTGTTGCTTTGGTGACACCTGGTGAGCTATGCTGAAACAGGTGCAACACACCTGGCTGTCCATCCACCCATCAACTTACAGACATCAATGAGGCTATTGCTTGCAGTGGATGTGTTGGCATTTAAAGATGAGACCAGAAAGTGACTCGTCAGTGCATTGATGTGGATATTGAGTCTTCTTTGTGGTTACACTATGCAGAATTGCTGACTCCCCAAGCTCATTCATAAATGTAACATAACTTTCATAACATTTATTCTCGTCGAGCCAAGACTCTTGGTCCATCGTATTACAAGATACATTGAGTCGCTGCTGCATGTCTTTCTTCCCACATATTCTTTTTATGCAACTGCAAGTGACAACATGATGAATGTGAAAGGTAGTGGTAATAAAATTGAGCTCTGGCAAGTGATAGGGCCTATATAAAGAGGCAACACAACTCCACCCAGGCCTCCTCAAGGTGCTTTCTACCTTCCATCAATTCATTCTTCCAAGGGAAACCTGCTGGTGTCCTTGTTCCTATGGCACCAACTCACTATTCCAGCCCTCCCACAGCAGCCCCATCCAGACCAACTCGCCTAGCTCACAGCAACACTGGGAAGGGTGGCTACCTTTCCCAGCTGAGGAAGACCAGCAAGGCCATTGAAGAGCCCCAGTGCAGGCGAGCGAATGATCTCCTCGATAGTGAACCTGTCAATCATTTGGCTCCCATTGTGCACCACCCAAGAAAGAAAGGGACTAGGAAGCAACAGGCCAAGGTCAGTATGACTGTGTGTGACCTGATCATATGCTAACACTTACTAGGGCACTGCTTTAGAAGGTGTGAACTCTGACCCACTCAAGGCTGACTTCTCGCAGATTGCACTGTCCAGTCCGGATGGTCGTTTCAGCTTGCAACCTGAAGCCCCCGCGTTTGTTGGCAGGCAACCCCTGGAAAAATATAAAAGAGATCATAGTCATCATCACACAAATGACAATACAGTGGCGCACACAGGCAGGGGCAGTGTCCAGCCTAAGCAGGTTTGTGGTCTATTTCTTCCTACTATATAACTGACAAGTGTCTCTAGAATTCATGCAATGATTCTCATGATGAAGCAGCCCAGAGGACAGGGATCACAACCGCACTATGGATGTTAATGCATGTGGTGGCATATTCAATTTCAATGATCTTGAAGGTATCTCATTCATTTCATTTCATTTTTACCATTAACTCATCTATCATAAGCACCACACACCAATGACAGCAGTCTGCACAGAGAGGATGTGATCAGAGACTGGAATTGTAAGGATCAAATGGATGCTACAGACGACCCAGCCCCATAGGGAGATGCCCAAGCACAGCACACACGCTCACAGTAGTCTCAGCCAATACAGAACATGGTCAGAGTCACCATGCAGCCTCGCCACCACATTTTATATGTGCAGCACCACCTTCAAGATTGTGCTTTTCCTTCTCCACCACTCTTTTGCGCCAATTCAAACGAGTCTAATGAGGATGCTGAAGTCAATCCTGTAAGACATGGCAATGAATGTGTAAGCCATTTTTATCCGCGCCAGATGATACTCAACATTATACAGGCCAATACTGACTACAATGTACTTGGTTGCCATCATCTGAGCAACTGCTGCTGCAGGTCTCCAGATCCTTCCCACCTGGCCAACATCTGAGATGGCAATCATCAAGATGATGGTGCATCAAGACAAAGTCTTGTAGAATATGAAGTTCCTGTCGCTCAACAAGAGCATGCAGTCCCTAGTCATGAAGAGCATGCCACTAATGTTTGAGAAGACAACTATCAAGACAATCATCTATTGTGACAATGCCCACAAGCACCCATTGTCAACTGCAACCATGCAGGTGCTGGTGAGGGCTTGAATGCTAGCACAACTGACCATCAGCATGTTCCTGATGCTCCAGACAAGCCATGGGGCCACCATGGCCAATATTCCAAGAATCAGAAGGCCACCATCCAGCCAAAGCCATCCCATGTTGGCTTTTATCCTAGACTCTGGCAAGAGCTCTTGGAGATTGCAAAAGCTGAAATGCGACATGCCCTCTTTCATAATCACCTTTTCCTTCCAAATAAAAGGACTGCATCAAGGGAGGAATGTTACTTAGTGTTACTCAGTGTTATCACTTGTTATGAATGCGAGCAAAGGCCAGTTGAACGTAATAAGTCAGTATTCACACATTGGTAGTTGTGCTCAATTATTTTCTAGGGTACAGTGACCATAAAACAGACATGGCAGAAATGGTAGGATTTTAAATGTATTTAGAGAATATTGCTGACCAATTTCAGTTATATGATGATATAACATCATTTTGAAGCATGATCAAGAGGGTTGTTCAGGAACTTGTTCCTTTGGAGTATGGACTCTATGCTCCATCATCCCTGATATCCCACGGGGCTCATATGGGGTTCCTCAAAAACAGGGCCATGCAACTCCTGAAAGACTCAGAATACTTGCTGGGGGATGTTGATGAACAGGTGTGTAAATTATTGTACTCAACATATAATTGGTTCATCCAGTGTCTGCAGGGGAAGAGGCTGCACTTCAGTCATGTGGTACTCAAGCAAGTGTGTCTTCATGTATACTATTCAGACATGAACAAATTCCTTCAAACTTTCCCTGAATTTCAATGCTCTGTTCCCAAGAAAGCACTTGTGCTAGTTGCTGTGATAGTATGTAGTCTCTGCTGATTCCCACTGATGCTAACTACAGATTACAGGTTCATTTCATGTTGACTCTCTACAGGACACACAGCAAGGATACCAATCCAAGTCTCAGTTCTAAAGAGCTCAAGGAGGCATACAACAAATTCATGTGCAGTATGGACAAGCTTGCAACAAGCTGTTCCAAAGGGCACTGTTTTGACAAAATGCTAACTTGATGGGTGTCTGAGGGAATGTAAGAAACTCATGCACAAATTTTTGTAGTTCTTGCTAACTTAATGAACAGGCAAGGCTTCTCTGATGTTGGTGTTGACCACAATGATGATGGAAATGAATTTGGGATGAATATATCTGATTTGAAGCTGGAGCTCACTTCAAATGGGCAGCTGGGTGAAGACAATGATGAGCATGAGGATTTCAGAGCACGTGTTGGCCCAGATGAACATGAGCACTTTGGGTTACCCACCAGCCAAGACAATGGTGAGTATATTGATAGGCACTCTAATGGTGAGCATTACAATGGTGGTCGCTTCAGTGATGATGATCTTGGCAATGAGCATGTTGATGATGGAGGTTCTTGTGATGGTCAGGAGTTCAATTCTGGTGGCTTGGATGAGAGTGGTATTGAAGATGATGAGTACTAATAGGCAAGCTAGTGACATATTAGTATATACTTGACACCTCGAAATCTACACATTTTCATGGTTTGTTGCAGAGGTGGCAGAGCTTGAGTGCCCTGGTAGGCAGAAGTATATGTGAGCCTACAGTATGTACATACAAACCTGCAGTATGTGCATGTCTATAGTATGTGCATGTCTACAGTATGTGCAAGACCACAGTATTACATAAGGACAGTGCCACAGTCACACACAGATTGGCTTCATCTGCACAGTATCACACAGGTAATTTAGTTCTGCACAGCACTGTATCCACTGTACCAAAACTGCACAGGGGGGGACCTTTTTTTAGCCCTGTGAGAGGTGTAACCTGCTATGGAGTGCAACACAGTACTGTGCAGCAAAATCATGATTTGCTGATGTAAGCCAAATGATGAGCTGCATGGCATGTGTCACAAGGTCAAATAGGAATGTCACACAAAAAGTCTCCATGTCAAGCAGGGTACCAATCCATGGATGGACAATAAGTAAAGTTCCTGTCCTGGATAAATCATTTGTGCTCTTGATTTCTGTCCCCAAACGTCAGTGATATCATTTTGAATGCATTGAACGCTCTGGTGTAACAGCCTAGGCCATGTAATGCAGCATACCTCCCTTCATAGCCTTCATGGGGTGATGGTTGAGCTCAATAAGCTGACAGTATCAATCAGCAGGGCATGTTAACACTACATCAAATATGACCCACAAGTAGTATTTGATCGCCTCCTGATGTTTTTGAGAGTCCCTAGCAATGTTGCCTAGCTTTTCTAGCTTCTCAGCATAATGTGCTCAAAAATCTGCAGGGGATGGCTGAAATCAGTAACAACTACACAGCAAGCAAGACACCTTACCATTTTCCCTTTCTCATTTTTCGAGGATACACTTGTCATTCAGCAGTCCATTCAGCATCAATTGAAGACATTTGACCACCTCCTTAAGGCGATCATCCCCTTCCAGAATGTTGCAAACGATGCAATAAAGAGTGCACCTTGGAAGTTTGAACTAGTTGAAAAAGCAAGTCACTAGCCATGGTGGAACTCACAGAAGAAGTACACCTTGACTGAAGCATTTAAGACATTGTGTACTGTTCCATGCACTAACCTCAGCCTCACCCACTTGGTCAGTACACAGTTCAGGGGTGAGGCCGAGGGACCAAGAGACAAGGCAATGGAGTAGGCTATGATAGCTTCATCCCATTTCTCGTTGCTTGGTGCTTCATCTCTGTTGCTTTCCAACATCTTCAAGAGTCACTCTGTGAAATCTGACAACACCAATTATATACTATGTTTTTGCCTGATGTCAAGACTCACCAGCAAGCCAGTCGATGATGAATTGGTCATCTCACAGCTCCTCATGCAAGATACCTGACATCTCTAAGAGAGACTCTGCAGTGTCATAGATGCAATGGTGAGTATACATTGATTCACATTGAAGCATACACTTACGATGAGTAACTTTGTCACCTGAAACAAATCCATGTTAATGCAGGATAGGATACAGTGGGGATGAACACACTTGAGGTTTCTTCCCGTGCACAAAGCAAGTTGATGATTTTGTTGAGTTGGTCCTTTTCCTAATTGGCTGTTTGCTGGGACATCGTGAGCTGGTCACATAGTTGCTGGACCATTGTCTCGAGATTTCTGATCTGTTCTTCTAATGGACATGGATAGTACAGAAATAGCGCATGTCAGAGCGACCACCAATACACCTGAGCTCGCCTTCTGGATGTCAAGGTCTGGACATAGTGATCAGATGGTCTAGTTCAAATCCTTTTTCTTCATCGGCTGCGTGGTGGGATTTTGTGAGCTCATTGCACAGTACCTGATTAGTGCATTCGAGATGTGTGATTTTGTCATCTAAACAGGGATTGGTGTCAGCAATGTATGAGCCAATGTGGCGAGGGACGAACTTGGGTTTGTGTCTTGGGCATGGATGTCTGTGGGTGATGATAGTCTCGTTCAGGCTATGTGTTTGCTCATCGGCAATACATTGTTCCTTGGTGGGCCCGTTGCGAAATCCTTGGATAGTTTGTTGGAAAAGCTCGATTCCAGGACCTGCTAGCAGACGTGAATGGCAACGAAGTTCGAGTCGAGGAAGCGTTGAACGTACTCGAGCTCCCCTCTCGTATGCATGGAAAATGCCAGCCAGCGATACCAGCGATACGGCAGACGTCAGAAGCGGTGGAACGTCAGGAGCAGTGGAGAACCCTATGGAGGCGGACAGGACGGCGGACGAGGTAGCGGCGATGACGCGACGAAGCATCAGCAATGACTCCAAGCGAGTCACGAGGACGTTAGCTGCGAGCAGGTCACGTCAGCACCCAGAACGACCAGAGAACACACCATACAACTCACCTGAACCACCAGCACCACCCGAACCGCCAGATGACGCTGCGAACCGCACGAACGAACCCCAGAGCATCGAGCTCGAGAGGGGGAGAGGAGACTGGATGCGAGCTGCAACGATACGCATCCCCAAGCCGAAATGGACGCGTCGGGTGCTTCCAGGGGCGACGAATACCCTGGGAATCGACCGAAGAACCTGTAGAACGCGTTAGAA
>JBBPOF010001165.1:0-12203 GCA_038091315.1 Porphyrellus cyaneotinctus | reverse complement strand
TACTGACCTGTGCACCTGGTGTCAGACGAGTCTACCAGGGAAGAGCCTGTGGCTGAGCCCACCTCTATGGTGTAGTACTGACCTGTGCCCATGGTGTCAGCCGAGTCCGCTAGGGAATAGCCCACAGCTGAGCCCAGCCTCACAGTGTAATACTGACCTGTGCACCTTGTGTCAGCTGAGTCCACCAGGGTACCATATTGCGGCCAAGCCCACCTCTACAATGTAATTCCTTGTGCCCCTGGTGTCAGCTGAGTCCACCAGGGAACCATATTGCGGCCAGGCCTGCTTCTACATGTTGTCGCATACACTACCTACCTTTGCATCTGGTATCGGCTGAGTCCACTAAGGTAGCCCCCCCTGTCTGAGCCTGGGTCTATAGCCAGCTGCAACATGCTTAGCACTTGAGGATTCATTATTGGCCGGCCCTCCTTTTGTGGGAACTTGGGGCCGAGCCCTGGTCTACAACTGCAGTGTATTTAATAAAACCATGTGAATCTGGACCTGGCTGACATCGCCTGTGTCATGCTGCTTGGCTGAGACTGGCTCTACAACTTTATGGCATATGTACTTCAAAGCCTATAATCATACCTGGTGAATCCATCAGAGCAACATGCTGATGTACAAGCAAAACTACATCAATGCTCATACTCCAATACTATGCCTTGGATCAATGAAGACTATCAAATCTCTCCTCTGCTTTTATCTGAAAGCTTTCCCATACTTTTCTTTGCTTTGCAGTATATGTCTTTTGACCTGGTTCATCTGCCTTTGACCATCTATTTTCCCATACTCTCTTCTTGTCCTGGAACCACAGAACTGTCCACAGCATCTCATGTCTTACCATTTGCAACTCTTCACTCCACCTTTCATATCTTGCTTTTGCTTTTAACCAGCTTACTCACAGAACTTCATTTGCCCAAACAATTAGATTTTATATTATATTCAGATTAGTAACTTGAAAGACTCACATTCATCATCCCACCCTGACGCAGTGATGTTGAGATCTCCTATTCTCCAAAACCAAGGAAGCACATCTGAGCCTTGGCCAAATCGATTCTCTTCAGTGATATCTGCTGATACTCGAAGGTCCCTTTGGGAAATCACCATGTATTTCCCAAGTATGTCTTCTGATGCCTGCAGCCTAATGAGTGCATCCCGTGCTCGATTGTACCTTCGTGCATCTTGATTGATTTTCAACACTGTCCTTCGAATCTCTTGCTTAGACCTGGTATCACTCCAAACTGAACTAGAGCTTCGGAAATTCATCCGATAAAGGAGCGCCTTGTGACCTAAATGAGTCCTGAGTTTCTGTAAGGAATCATTGGCTTGTCCCTGTCGAAGGCTAATTTCCTCTTCTATCAAACGGCCTAGTCCACCTTGCTTCAGCTTCTCTGCTCCTATAAATGAGGGCATGAACAGAAGAAGATCTTCAGGATCATCCTCAATAAAATCTTCTTCGACATCCACATAATCTTCTTCATCAGCCGCCCCTTGCCAGAATCTCCATTGATTTTCCTCAGTATCATCTCCAATCTCCTCAGAGCAGAATTGAGGATCGTCAGGCTTTAGCAAACCATTTTCAGCCTCCAGTCCGGCGGTAAAGAGCTTGGAATCTTGGTTGAACCTTAGAACTCTTGCTAGCAGTCTCTGTCGTTTCTCAATAATGGTAGCTTTCTGTATGGTGGTCCGCTGGCTGGGCAAGCATCGGATATCTGCTCGCAAAGCATCTCTAAACAAGAATAAATTTACCACCGTCAGAAATTTGTAATATACGTACTGAGCATCCTCCAAATAAATTCCCTCCAACATCCAGCCAACTGAGCTTAACTTTTCCAAGGAAGCTTTGCCTGACCCAGCCAAGCTCAGCCGCATGTCTGCCAGTGTTGGTGCTGAAACATTTTGCAGTCAGCACCCAGGTTTGATATGGACTTTCCAAAACATACCTTGACCCATCTTCAAACTATATATATCAAGAGCCTTTCCTCTTTCTTCTTCAGCCAACTCAGCTTCCTTGGTCCACAATCGTATCTTCTCTCTATCCAAAGAATGAGATAGCTTTTCAAAGGGACCCTTGGTCAGATCTACACCATTACTGGCCATCTTATACTTCTTGCCAAGGGTCTTGACTATTAATGGAACATTAGCCAGCATTTTTCAATATACCGCAGGAGACTTACCCAACCCCACCAATTTCCTCCAGTTAGAGTCCCTCATATGGTCATCATATGTCTCCTGACGATGTGCCAAAGACATTGACCTTGCAGAAGGTGATATCTTGTTAAAAGAGGCCCAGAGGGTCTCTAAGATCTCACCATTGATGTGGCCAGCTCCTTTGGTGAACATTAAACTAAACCTTGGAAAGCACTTGGGCTTGTGAGCACTTAGATGAAATTTCCCAACTGCAGGAATAATCTCTAACTCTGGAGACAAGGACAAGAAGCTGGATGCTTCAACTCATCTCCTGAAGTTAATATACCACTGACAGGCAACATAATAGATGATCAAGGCCTTTTTTACCCCAAATGAATTATATCCCATGGCATGACAAATGGAATAGTCAATGTTTTTTTGCCTTAAACAACAATCCATTTAAATTATCAGCTTAACAATTCAACCACTCACTGTTCCCCCTTGTAGAAGTCCACTACTGAATGGGGCACAAAGCAACCATGATAGGCACAGGCAGTTGTGCCAACTCCAGTTGCTCTCAAATTTGATTTGACAGTATTGGCATCATTGACAGCACAATGGTTTTGACAAGTTGATTTCTAAATAATCACAGATGTGAAATGAAATTTGGTTCCTATTTTTGAATTGCTATATTACTTACCTCCTTGTTGTCAGGGGCAGAGAACACGTGATTGTGATACTGTGTCTCCCCCACCATATAGGCAAGCCCATCTGCCAGAGCAACATCATCTTTTGGCCTTTTCATTTTCATATGCTGGGTAGTGAAATTGCCATCCACCACATATCTCATGGCCACCACATGGCTAACATTTGATAGTTAATTAATTCCTAAAAATATTAGAAATTTTACTTATGGGTCATATTTTGTTTTCCAGTCCTTAGGTAAATTGACACCTGGTTGAGGACAAGCAGGACAGAAAATTGCCAAATCTCCACTACCAGGCTCCTGGTCTAAGTCATGACCAAATCCTGCCCTTTTTTGATTGGTCAAGTCTCTCCACATTCTAGATACTCTCATTAATTCACGGTAACAATCCGAACAATCCAGTTCAGTAATTCAACAGTCTCAAGAATTCCAACTTACAGGGAGAGTATCTGGAAAAGGATTGTTTGTCAGCCTATGGAGCTTCTGGTAGAAGCTTAATGCTGATGTCTTGCATTCCAGACCCTCAATTAAATATTCATCAAGTACTGTGAAACTGAAAGCTGTTTGAGGCTTGGTAATTGATGACGGAAAGAGACAAGCTTTGAGCAGTTGCAAATGCTTATCCTGAGCTGTAGCTCCATTGCACCTGCACCATACTACTTTGTGAACAAAGATGCCTGATGAATCAACAATGGTGAAAGAGTTTGAAGTCCATTCAGACTGTCCATCAGCATTGAGGGGGCAAGATTGGCCACCATGACCTAAATTTATCAGAACTGCAGCTTTGTAAATCAAGAGAAAAAAAATATCACCTAGGTTTAATGTAAAGCCAATATCTCAGAAAGATATGGCCTCATAAAATTGGCCATTCCACATTTGAAGCCTATGGAATGGCAGATTAGAATGAGCTTTGACTGCACATTCCGGACACCATGTGAGGTCTCCATGACAGGAAAGACACCGAAGAGAACCCCCTGTCTGTTTGCAGTCCCTGCATAAAGATGGACCAATTTTGGGAGCTTCCCCCTCTAGCAAAATAGACAAATAGGTGGATCGCCAAGGAATCCACTCAGTGAGAAAATCATTCTGGGTCTAAATTTATCTTAGATAACTGATAGCCTAACATCAAGCTTCTCTTACTTTGTGAGTTCTGGTCTCCATTGGAAATCCATCCTCAGCCATTGACTGTTCATCCCCCATGTTACACGGAACGTACACTGTACGTAGAGCGTACTCTGTTTGTCTCGAGGGAGGTACTCATGAAGAGACACAATGTCCTCGATAGAACAAAGCTATGACAGAAGACAAGTCAAGGGGTCAAGGTCAGGGGTTCCTCAAGTCGAAGAAGACTAAGGTCGAGGGAGACTTGAGAGCGTACAATGAACGTTGTATTGCGCAGATCAAGAATGAGGAAAGAAGTACAGGCAGCTTGGTATAAGTACTAGTGAACTACTGCGGATGACTAAACTATAGAACATCGTAGAAGCAGATAGAACAACTGAGTTACAAATGAGTCACGATGGTAGTCAGGGGAAATGTAAGCAGTGCGAGAGAACCGCTTAGAGGAGAAGGCTGTCCTGGGATAACTAAGTCAGACGTAAGTGCATATCCCCTACCAGCAATAGAGAAAGAGAAAGAGAACGGTGTGGGGAGTGCATTCAAGGTAACGCAATGATGCTAAAGCCATTGGGACTAAAGAGAAGGAGAAAGTCATCTCGACCTGGTGTTAGTATTCCAGGGAGGGTGAATGTAGAGAAACGAGAGGAGAAGAGGAAAACAGAGGCGCACATATATTGTATCGTAACACCCCACTTCAAACGCAAGTCCTTGTGAACCAGAGGGAGTTTGGGGAGCTTTCCTCCTAGGGGTTTCAGACTCATCATCAGTTGACATATACTTGGATGACGCATCGACTTCTTGATAAGTCAACTTGCCCCTTCGGGTCAACGTGGGAGTGAAGGTCACCAAAGAACCACGTGACCCAGATCTTGCCCCTCCTTGATTTCTATTTTTGTGCAACGTAAACTTGGCTCGTTTCACTCTTCTGGGTTGAGACATTTTTGGCTGGCGATGATGGAATATATCGCCAGCTTATATTATAACTAGCCTATCCAAAATATGAAACTGTCTAAATGAACCTAGCTCAGGATGCAATGAATAGGTGAAACAAGCGAAGGTTAAAATAAATAGATGAAACAAGCGAAGATTGGAATAATAACCAACCAAAACTTCAAATGCTGACTAAAAATAGGGCTGGCAAACTGCAGCCTAAACTTTAATAGCTAACCGAAATTCTAAGTGCTGGCTGTAAATAGGGCTAACAAACCTAGCTGGGTAGGCAAAGTGGGCTGAGGGATCCCAAGCCGATCATGCACATCATCTTTGGAATAATGTGCAATCACAACTCTCTCACCCCCTGACCACACAGGTACAGAATGGATTAGCACCCTCCCAGTGAGAAATGCAGAAGTCCCGGGACCGTAAGCAAACTCAGCCTCTAAATCCTCCAAAGCTAAGGTTGCCTGATGACCAAAGCCAAGGCTTAATAAGTGATCATAAAACGTGACTGCCCCTCCACTGTCCAAATGTGGAGGGGTTACTCGATTGACAATGAGGTCCATACCAGTGAAGCAAGTGGGCCATGATGGAGCTGAAGGAGGGAGCTGCCGAACCAGTTTTTCTGTGGCTGCAACATTTGCAGTCCACAATTCTGGATGTACGATACGTAGTACCGCATCTAGGAAGCACTCCATAGGCTGCATCTGGGAAAGCCATTCCTGAACCTCTGCTGATCGCAGGGAAGCAGATGGCTTAATGGGATCTATTAGGCGCTGATTTGACAACCAGTTAACTTGATCAAATACGAATCCATTTTGGCACTCACCTTATGTCCAATGTTGAAGCTTCCCACAGCAATTGAAAGCTGACCTGCGCCTAGACACAGCTCCTCAGGCTGCCCTACGAAACCTTTCCTGCGCCAGGACTTGGACTTCTTAACTTGGAGGGTATCCAGTAAGGGTGACCTAAGGCCCGTCATGAAAGTATTGAGCTGTTCCTGTGAGAGAGGTCAGCTGGAGGGTCAAATCTAACAGCCGTACGCACCACTCTGGCAGGCAAGAGAAGGGCGGGGAGATACCACATCAAGATCTTGCCCTGGGTATCAACGATAGTGCAGGGCCGGGAGGTAGGGCCCAAGGAAATCTTGTCAAAAAATTTGTTGCTGCGGCGCTTTTTCTTTGACTCCGAAAAACGGTCGTAATCCCAAGGAACCTGAACTAGACAACCGGCGGAATTAATTAATCAGCTGTCAAATCGGTTGTGATTGATGGGAACAAACCAGGGCTCAGGAATGCCGTGATAATTAAGATGGCACATCGCCTGACCTCGGCATTTGTGATCGCCGGCGACAGCTCAGCTTGGGAGGTCTGAGTTAGCTGAGCTGTCAGCTGCTGCAGAAGTCCCTGAGCTCTCATCCTGAAATATTTCTTGACATCAACTTTGAGTCCATCAAGGAATAATTAGACATACCGGGGTTTTTGCACCTTAGCCAACGTAATTTGATCCCCTTTACACACCTGCTTTAGGCCCTCCTTGATGTTGTTGAGTAATAAATCAAATAAATCCTGTTGAGGCATTTTTTTGGTTGGCGAAGAGCAGCGGCAACCGTATCAAAAAAATTTGGCAGGGAAATTGCTGACTCAGCAGGCTTCCCGACGGAGACAGAAGCACTTCATCACCGATTGCCGGGTAGTTATTTCAGTCACGTGATCTCTGCCGGAAGACCGTTTACGGCCTTTACTTCTCTAACAGCAGTTCATTAAGTGAGCTCTCAAATTACATTTCAGTTCCAATTAAGTTGTAAACATAGACTAAAAAGGTTGAAAGACTGGAAGTCAAACTGTCCAGAGGGGGCCCTCCTCCTTTCAGCCTGACTCCAGGTGCGAAAAAGTACATGCAAAAGAAAAAAAACCCAGGAAAACCTGGGGCAACACAGTATCTACAACAAGAAGGGTTAAAATTCATGAGCCTCCCAAATTGTCAAGACAGCGAGCCACCTACCCGACATTCGCGAAAGCGATTGGCATCGACGCATAATCACCCAACCACTTGTTTGGGCAACCCTTCAAAAATGGCGTTATTAACTGTCCAAGGATCAGAAAAACACTTACTGAGCATCAATTTTGGAATGACATGAACCCTGAATGCCGCAACCGTGACGTTAGTGTTTGTAGAAAGTGCTGAAGAAACCTACCGCATGGTGCTCGCGTCCTTGCAAGTGTGATAACTATCACTGTGTGTCCCGTAAAGTGTCACACAAGAGGAGCACAATCGCACCCACATTACCGCGTGACCCCATAAAATAACACCCCTGAACCTGAAGGGTCACCCGAGAGGAGCACAATCACGCCCACACCACTGCGTGACCCCGCAGAATAATGCCTCCGAACCTGAAGGGTCACCCGAGAGGAGCGCAATTGCGCCCACATCACCGAATGACCCTGCAGAAAATGACCCCAAGTCCAAGAAGGGGTCATGCGAGAGGAGCACAATCGCACCCACATCACTGCGTAACCCCAGAGCGATGCATGAAAGAGCCATGTGAGAGGAACACAACCGTGCCCACATCACCACGTGACCCCAGAGTGATGCATGAAAGGGCTGCACGAGAGAAGCACAATTGTGCCCACATCACCGCATGACCCTGTGGCGTAGAATACCTTGAAAAGCAAAAAAAAAAAAGACGAGTCAGCTTTTGATCAGTGAAGTGGAACTGACCGCGTGACCCGGGAATGCAACCAACCGAACAACGGAACCCTGAAAAGAAAAAAAAAAGGGTCAGCGAGCACTTCCTGAAATGAAACTGACCGTCCAGATAACCCCAAACCAACATATGGCATGACCCACACAAACAATGGGACCTGGGTGCGAGAAAAAAAGAAACAAAGGTCAGCGAACAAGACACGGAAGGGAACTCACCGCATGCCCACCTTACACTTTCCCACCATGCAAGCTGCAGTCCTGCATGGCCGAAAAGTGTGGTGGGCAGTTGAAAAGGGCCAGGGAATTAAATGATGTGTGAGATGGGAGGAGTGAAAGAGGGGAATTGATGACGCGCCGGATGGGAGGAGTGAAAGAGGGGAATTGATGACGCGCCGGATGGGAGGAGTGAAAGAGGGGAATTGATGACGCGCCGGATGGGAGGAGTGAAAGAGGGGAATTGATGACGTGCCGGATGGGAGGAGTGAAAGAACCAACGCAAACGGCAGCCGTGCTTCATATGGACGTCAACGTGTTTGGAAATGTTTGCGGCTGTCACGCCGTTGAACGTCGGGGCGAGAACGTCCGATTCAGATCATGTGACCACGTCCTGTGCTGCATGAGGAAATTTTCCAGAGTCCGACCCCGCGTGTTGCAATGCTGGTTCTGCATCACCCTCCCGTTCATCCCTTCGACTATACCCCTCTATTCATCCCTCCGATTATGATGGCACCTACCAAACAGACCGCCCACAAGACTATGGGCGGCAAGGCTCAATGCGTCCAGCTGTTCAAGGACTGCGTGTGTGACTCACGCGAGGTGAACCAACCTGCGACCCACTTGGCGAATACGGTGAGTGTGAACTCACTATCTGCACGTATATGATGCTTACCTCGAGTGCACAGCCCGTAGAAGGAGCTGTGAAGTGCATCAGGTCAAAGATGGACCCAGACAACGAGCGTGCTGGCGAACGCGAGGTGAGTGCGTTACTCCGGCAACATGCACATAACACTTACGAGGAATAACAGGCTGAAATGGGGGCTGCCAAACAGGTGAGATGGGAGAAGGATGTGGTTGACGTGCGCGTGAGCGAATGCCAGGTGAGTGACCCATCCCATCCCCCCGAGTGTGGACTACTCACATTGAATGGAAAGGTTGCAAGCGACAAGATTCGCGAGATGGATGTGGGTGATGTGCACATCAGTGAACGTGAGGTGAGTGACTTTCTCCATCTCCCGAGTGCAGAATACTTATGTTCGAGCGGAAAGGTTGCAGGGGACAAGATTTGTGACTCCAACAAAAAGCAGGTGGACACGGATGGCACTGTCACAGTATGTGGTCAGGCCCTTGCTGTGTGGTGACTGACTGATGATGACGCTAGTTCTGTTCACTCTGTGCCGCTGGCGGCCTACTGTACGAATGCAGTGACTGCCCTCGTGCGATTTGTTCGCATTGCATCAAGGTTCCCCCGGAGTATCAGGGGATCATGGCTGGTGCCGATGTCCACTTCCAATGTGTCGGCTGTTACTGGCACACAACTCTCAAGGCTACAGCAGAGCACAAGGAGAAGCACAAGGACAAGAAGCTAGCACTCAAGGGTTACATTGTAAGAGTATCACGTTTCTCTCCCTCTCTTTCTAATGCTCCATGCAGGGCTTTACTCACGACGGAGCTCCAATTCTTCCAACGTTCCTCAAGGTCACTGGCAAATTTCAACTGTCCACCATCGCCCAGGTAGCCACATGCCCTACCCTGATAATTAACCTGCACCTCGCGTCCCTCAAGGCTGTCTCCCATTCCACTCTCCTCGACAACTACCTTCATGACTACTTCGCTCCCAATGGCCTCAACATCGTCTCCATCGCTTTTGATCTAGGAACAGATGACAAGGTCGACAACTGGCCGGTCTGTGTGTCATCGGCGTTGAGTGGACTTTGCTCCTCTTACAGCCACATCATCTTTGTCATCACCAACCACACTGATCAAGACACTGGGGATCTCTTCCTGGGCAAGGATGAGTGCAACAAAGACATTGCGGCTGCTGTCGATGAGGTAAGGTTGCACGTTTCGGGTGAACGTTGCTAATATCATCACAGTTTGTTGAGGTCCTTCTGGAACCTTTCAATCATTACCTCCCTGGTTCAATGGCCTACTTCCTCACCTGTGGCTCCATCATCAGAAATGAGGAGTCATTCTCCCTGTTGTGTCAGGCAGTTCGAAGGTACAGTTTGCATTGCTGTGTGAGTATATTGCTGACTGCTCTTAGCTTCAAACTTAGGCACGTGCTGGCTTTCGACGCGCCTCATTTGGTGACCTCACATACTACTGGGCTTCTGATGAAGCTCACTAGGAATGTGGTGGTTCATCACATCGAGTTTGTGGCCGCCCTGGAGCATCTCCTCCGGGACGAAACAGAGTTAGGTATGCACACAGGGTTGGTTCACATCACTCCTGATGTTGCCATGCATTACACCTGGACGCACAGGCAGACGCAACCCTGGGGTAAGTGCATACCGATACAGTGTCTGGTATGCTTCATTGTGCAACAGTGGGTCACTGTCTGGTTGGATTCATCAACTTACTCGTTCGAGTGTATTAACGACATGTGTGGTTGGAATGGGAAGAAGAAAGAGGCAGAGAAGTACCAGTTTTCGGTGGAGCGCCCTGAAGGAGTGGAGTTACTCCACATGAAGAAGGTGACTGGCGTGTCTTGGATGAAGTTGCGCTTCTCCGCGTAGTAGTTTCGTAGTTGGTGATTCCCTGCTCCCCACCATCTAATATAGTTTTCTGCTTGAACCCAAATAGCAGCAGACTGCGCATTGCAGATCTGGATCACATGCCGTGATTTCGGATCATGCGTCACACATTGTTGATTGTCTAACTGAAACTGGATTCACACGCCCTGTTTCTTTGCCAACCCTTTACCCTGACATCGCTATCCTCAGTTTAGTCCATCCAAATCATGCCAGCTCACTGGTCAAAGGTATTTTTCGATATCTTGGTGAACCATCTGATGGACTACGCTCATGCGCGTGGGGACATCAAGCAATGTACTGCCATTTTAGGGACTTGTGTCAAGGAGATCAAAAACTCTCCTCTGCTGAAAGAGGTAGAACTTCCAGCTGACCTTCAACTGGTAGGTGATCGAGGTAAGTCATTATTGTAAGCCACTCTTACATTGCTGGTAGGAAATCAGATGGCAGTTCCTCCCCAACCTGCCGAAGGCAGATCAGGCTGGGGAGGAACTCACAATACGCAACAAGGCAGAGCGGACTGGGAACACTCTGACTGCCGAAGATCGTGAGATTACTGCTAGACCGATGCAGGCAGGTGAGTACACCAAACCCTGGGATGCTTACCGTGTAGCACAGCATCTGTTTAAGGAGGAGGTGGACGAACTCGATGAACTTTCAAGGAACAAAAAAGACAAGACCAATTTCAGTGCACGTACGAAGGCTTTGAGGGAATGGTGGAATACTCTATCCAAGGAAAAAAAGGATGAGGCTGAGGCTGCAGCCAAAAAGTGGAATGAAGGCAGGGCAAACAAATTGAGGCAAAGCATGCATGTAAGTGCTATCTTTTTTCAGTATGCATCACGAATTAATATCTTATTATAGATACCGGAAAAAAAACCTCAGGAAAGAGGCAACTTGGTTTATCAACATCCTTTGGCATAGTATGGGTGTTCATGCAGTAATTGTGGCTGGATATGCCACCAAGGAGGGGGTGAAGATGACAATGTAAGTCATGAAAGTTGTTGCACAAAATTCTAGTCTCACAATTGCAGCCTGGAAACCAATGCCCCTGAAGGCAGATCAAATATGTTTTCTGTGTCCTCTAGTGACTCTAGGGTGTGGGTCAAGGAAGGGGCTGAACTGCTGGCTAACTACTTGAACTTGGATGAAGAAGGTCTGTTTCCATCCCTCAATTGTAATGACTTTGATTAATTTCAGTAGAGGAGGATGATGAGGACGAGGATGGCGAAGAAGCTCCAAAAGTGCAAGTCGATGCTTCAGGGCATCCCATACTCCCCGAAAATCCCAAGCTTCCACACCTGACTCAGCAGGACGTGGTGCAGGAGATTTTCCAGCTTGCATATCATGAGTTCGATGTCATTTTCCTACGGGCTATGATCTAGAACTTGAATTTAGTGCGGTTAACCAAAAAACCCAAGATCCCCGTGCCGTGGCTGCTCCTTGCCAGGTCTGCAGAGGAGTACCTCGACATGGAGTGTCTTCCAGAAGGTTTTGTCATTGCAGACCCCTCGAAATTCACCAAGAAGGTTTTGGATAAGCTGTGGAATCACTGGGCGAGACATCATTCAGAGAAGAAGCCCATCCTTCAGTTTGTCAAAGCATGGAATGACAACTTACCATTTGGTTTGCCGAGAGTGGAGCATGCCGAGGTTCACAAGAAACGGCGCTACTTGGAGGTTGGTAGTTCTGAGGATGAGCAGGAGTTGGTTGCAGGAAAAGGCAAGGCCACCGATGCTGCTGTGAGTGGTGAAGCAGTCCCTTCGTCAGCAGGACATCCTCTGTTCAAGCGGGCCCATTTGTCAGGGCAGCCAGGGGTCCCTGAGGAGGAAAGCCTGGCAGCAAATCAACACGAC
>JBBPOF010001164.1:0-12220 GCA_038091315.1 Porphyrellus cyaneotinctus | reverse complement strand
TGTGTAGGGGCAGTATGTTACTTGAGCCTGGGGCTCCAGTATACGAAGGGGGTAATGTTACGATACAGTATATGTGTGCCTCTGTTTTCCTCATTTCCTCTCATTTCTCTACATTTGCCCTCCCTGGAATGCTAACACCAGGTCGAGATGACTTCCTCCTTCTCTTCAACCCGGACGGCTTTAGCATTATTGCATTACTGTGAATGCACTCCCCACGCCGTTCTTTCCTTCTATTGCCAGTAGGGGACATGCACTTACATCTGGTTTACTCATCTATGGACAGCCTTCTCCTCTAAGCAGTTCTCTCGCACTGCTTATGTTTCCCCTAGTAACCATCGTGACTCAGTCATTCCATTGCTTCTATGATGTTCTATAGATTAGTCATCCGCAGTAGATCACTAGTACTTATACCGATCTGCCTGTACTTCTTCTCCTCATTCTTGATCTATGCAATACAATGCTCGTTGTACGTTCTCAAGTCTCCCTTGACCTCAGTCCGTTTCAACTTGAGGAACCTTGACCTTGACCCCTTGACTTGATTCTTGTCATAGCTTTGTTCTATCAAGGATGTTGTGTCTCTTCGTGAGTACCTCCCTCGAGACAAACAGAGTACGCTCGACATACAGAGTACGTTTCACATAACAATGAGTGGTGGTGCTCAAAACAACACAGTTAGGGTGGGAGGCAAGCAGATACACTCAAAATGACATGTTGGATGTGGAAGATGAGCTGTTGCACTCAAAGCAATGTGGTTGAGGTGGGAGGAGGAGCATTCAGGCTTGGCATGATGTGGATGAGGTGAGAGGATAAGCGGGTGATGATGGTGTTGTGTCCGTTGTTGTTGTTGTTGTGGTAGTGGTGGTGGTGACAACACTGCATTGTCATCGCCGTCACTGTGGCTGTCTTGGTGACAGGGACTTGTGGATTGACCCATGGTGGGTAGGCACCCATACACCCATCAGGGGCACTCATGGAATATAGAACCCATGGATTGGGCCTGAACTGCACCCCACCACCTGTCTTGTGCCAAACAGTATACCTCCACCATTGTGTCCATCCTGATACACTCACACCATCACACTGATGCACTGCCACCCTCACATGGCACCCTCCTCACCCACTCACACTGTGTCGCATGTGCTACTGTGATATTTACTGTAAATGCCATATTGCTTGAATTTATGGCAATTGGGTGTATTGTAATTCATTCATCTGGTTAGCAGTAGTGGTGCACTCGATGGTGACCAGCTGTCAGGAAGACTCGGACCCTTTCACCCTGACCCAACCCTTGCTGTCCTTGCTAATTTTATCACATGGTCCATGCTGCAAAGAGTCATAGTTGTGTTGACACAGCACCAGGTATCACAAAGCCTGCCATTTGTCGTCTCGCACATTATGGAGGTACATATAAAGTGTATTTCTGGTCTTATTTATGAAGAGATCCATGGTGTTCTCAAGATCTTGCTTGGTTCAAATCCTTGCTTCTCTTGAGGAGAATGCTCATAGGTCATTTGTGACTCAGTCACATACACTGAGCATGCCAAGCACAAGACTGTTACTGCTCTCAATGTCATGTATGCCCTCAAATGTTTAGGGCATATGCTCAGCCCGCACCTGTCACCACCCTGCTGATTTTTTTCATCTGCATCACAGCACCTTGCACAGAACCAAGCTCTATTCTGACTTTCGCCACTCTTGTCCCGTTACAGCAACTCAAGGTGCATTTTCTGACCACTCGGTGATAGGGATTAGCACAGGCATGGGAAACCTGCAGCTTTGTCTGTGCTCACTCACTCAACCATCACTCTCATTCACACTGACACTGTCATAGGCTGCACACCCACTTGACGAACACCAGCCATTTCCATACAAAAATGGTATGCCCCTGCTGTTGCACACCATTGCACAGTTGCACAGCCTCATGTGAGCACTCTCACTTGTTCATGTGAGGTGCTCATTCACCCTTCCTCAGGTGAGTGCACTTGCTCGTTCACATGAGCACGCATTCACAGTCGCTTGCATGCACTCTCCCCCACCCATCCTTGCTTCCATGCGCACATGCAGACCTGCGCACTCATCCTCACTGCATGCACCCATGACAATGCCAGTGAGTGTGAGACAATACCCATGCCAAGCCCTAACTCGGGGTTCTTTGGGTCATCCTCCATTTATCTATGTACATGCTTTTCCTACTAGTAAATGTATGGTCTGTAATGGAGTCTATGGGGTGGGGGGTGGGCCAGGCTCCTACCCATCCGCTGCTGGAGGGAACAAGGCTGCATCTGAGAGGGGGTGGAGAATTCTGAGTGGCTATATAGTAATTGAAACCCAGCATAACCTTAATCCTTGAACCCTCCAGCAGTGGCTGGAATAAAACATTTGTAAACATTGTCAGCCACACTGGTCCGAACAAGCCCATAATAGTGGATGAAAATTTTGAGAAATACACAACACCTAGACAAGGTCTTAGGAATTTATTCTTGTCCTTATGTGACACTAAATATATGATGTGTGAAGTGTTGAGAGTTGTGGACAGAACATATGTCCCCATCTCAAGTATTGGACATCTCCATCATTTGTGAGAGAGCCAAGGCCATCTTCCATAAGACACCATGTCTATGGCAGCTCGAGGTTGCCCAGGCATTCTTAATGGGAGACCGTGATATTATATGCATTGCAGGCACTGGCATGGAGAAGACATTAACATTCTGGCTACCACTGTTATTCCGCCTGACAGGTACTCAAATTGTCATCATGCCACTCAACCAACTTGGCCAACAGAATGTTGAGTCCCTTTTAAAAGTTGATATTAAAAGTATTTCAATCAATGATGACACTGCAACCCAAGAGAATTTCTGGGTGAGCTCCACTTTGGCTGTTCTATGGGATGTTCACTTACTATGGCTACTAGGCCATTGAAAACATAAAGTACTGTGCTGTCATTGTCAGCCCAGAGCAACTAATGAAGCCTGGAGATGGGTTCGAGAAGCTGCTGTCAAAATCCAAGTTCACCACACATATAGTTGGCTTCATATTTAATGAAGCACACTGTATCTGATCCTGGAGAGATTTTCAGCCAGAATATGTATAAGGAGTTGCAACACTTGCATTACATCTTGCCTTACCACATACCCTACATGATCACATCAGCAACCCTCACACCAGAGACCCTTACTGAACTCAAGAAAACACTTCACATACATAGCGACAAGCTCATAACTATCCACACCTCAACTGACCATCCAAACATATACCTTTCTGTCAGAAAAATTAAATACCCCCTCTAGACATATGCTGATCTTGGATTTCTTATCCTGGAGGGTTGGAAAGAAGGCGATCCAATCCCCGAAAAATTCCTAATATTTTTCAATGACATTCAAGAACCCATCAGCACCACAAAGTTCCTGCAAAGCCACTTACCTTGCAATGTACAACACAAGATCAAATGGTTTAATTCAGATATGACATCAGAATTTAAGGAGACAGAAGTTTCAGCATTGACAAAAGGAGATACATGGGGTCTGTGCACCATGGAATCATTTGGGATGGTGGAATAATATGAAGATAATGATAATTCACACTAGCTCACTGGACACTCAGGACATGGACATAGCAGATATCTGCCTGATTATACAGTGGCACACATCATGTACACTGTCCACACTTTGGCAGCACTTGGGCCATGCCGCGAGAGATTGGACATTGCAGGAGACTGGCATTGTGTTTGCAGAGAAAGATCATTTTGATGATGTTCATGAAGTAAGGCACCAGCGTCAAGAAGATTGAAAGCATAAAGCACAGAAGTCACAAACCACAGAGACACCAGTGAAGAAGCGATGAGTATCAGTAACTCCAGAATCCATTCCAGAAGCATCCAAGTTGCAGACCATATTGGATGACAGAATGGCAGAAAGCAAGGACTCAGACTTGGATGTAGATGAAAATAGTCATGGTGGGGAAGAAGTTAGTAGGAAGGGGTTGCAGGATTTGATGAAATCCAAGCCAGAGAGGAAGGGGAAGGAGAATGGAATAAGATGAGGTCACCAAGACCTTGATCCTGCAATGGATTGTTTGATCAATGCCCACCCTCATCCCTTGTTCCATTGCCATCATAAGGTTTTCAATATCCATTTCAACAACACTTCGTCAGGTGAGTTCATAATTACATATTTGCAGCAGTTCATTTCACAAGCTTGGCTTCTCTTGAACTCAATCCCCCACAGGTGTTGATTACTGTGCATGTGACCCATCAAACAGAAACAGTTGTCAACATTGTATGCCAATCCCTTCTTCACTCTGCTGTGACATCCACTATCCCGATCACCTTACCCTTGCCACCATCACTCCTGTACCATGTCCAAAGGTCCAAGCATGTTCGTGTCGCTCAAAATTCACCATGGGTCCAAAGGAGTTTGAGTTGTCTGAAGCATTGGAAGATTGGTGAGAGCAGAAGATGCAGGATGTTCATGGCGAAGTGCACCTAATAGACCTTGGACCAGCTGCCATCATGCCTGATGGCATACTTGACTGGATTGTTGAGTGCACACACACTTCCAAGATCAAAATAGTTGATGACCTCTTCTGTAAAACACAATGGGCTCAGAATAAGATGAATCAAATTAGTATGGAAGTCATCACCATCATCCATCAAATCTTACCACTCTCCGTTGTAATGTCCACCCTTACTACAACTCCATGCCCATGCCAGCCAGCTGCACGTCGCATGGCATCACCTGCATCTCTCCCTCAAGCATCAACAGTGCTCCTGTTGGTTGATATTGCAATTCCATGCTCATCCTCCTCAGCGGCAATCACCAAAAAGAACAAATGTAGTGCCCGTGGTATGGAGGGACACAACAGTATGTTGCATTGAGTTTATAGGTTCATCTATTTGTACTAATCACTGTCAGGATGCAACCATGTCTGTGTCAAGCACCCTCTTCATACTAATACAGTGGCTCTGTTCAAGTTGTGTAGAAAGGAGAACTTGAGCTGAGATAAAAATTGATGGACTTGTTACATGACTAGATACCAAGCTTGATGGCTATGTCCTTGAGTGTTACTGCATCTCCATTCAGCTTCTTGCTGTCCTCAACAGTGTTCAATTCTCCACTACCAAATAGCTCTATCCCCTTACTAATTAGATCAGTAATTTGATGTTTGCTTTTCCAGCCCTTTTGTATGACATGTGATGAATGTTTTGCCAAGTGTTCACATAGTTCATGGAATGTTTTCATCATGTCTACCTCTGCATGGTGAGCCATCAAATGGGTATGCAAGAAATTTCATGCAATCATCATGTGGAGATGTTGGTACACCTGGACAAGCAGCGACTCAAGAATAATATGCTCAACTGTACAGTTTGATCCCTTTCCTCCGTTAATAACCTATTAGATGTCACAATCAATCAGTGTATTTTATATGCCTGTGATCACATCCTGGCTACCTTTGTGAATAGATTGTTGAGTTCAACACACCAATCTACACCATGGAATTTGCCTGTCAGTCCCATGGGGTTAATGAGCATGTGATAACAAATGGCTCAACTGGCAATATACATCAAATTGGATCAGCATCCCTGCATACCAGTAGAAATATAAGACAAACTCACTGTAATCTCTCCGGAAAATTAAAATGGACATTGCACAAAAACTCCGTCATCTGGAGAGCGTATTTGTGCTTGCCCATTGCCTTGAAAATGGCAATCCATGCAACAATACAAGACTCAAGTTGACCAATGTCGCCCTGGTTCATTGCATATGAGATCTCCTTATACAGCAACATATACTTGTTGAGTAGCAGTCCATTTTCATACTGCTGGTCTCAGTGAGATATGAGTTGCTTGTGCATCCAGTGTAGCTGGTTTTTCACATCCACATACTTCCAGGCCATTCCATCTGCAATATCCTGGAGTTTTTTGAAAGATGGTTGTGATAAAGCAAATGACTCAAGTGTGTCATGTAACAGATTCTGGTTGCTTGCCTCAACCTGCCAGCAATCAAGGCAACAACATATCCCATCATAATTAATCAGTTGGTGCATCCTCTGAAAACCTGGTTTTGATCCATAGATCCCTGTTTCACAGGGTTATAAAATCCCTACATCATGCATGAGGCTAGTTTCATCATCACAAGCTGTTGTAGGCTGGAGAAAAGTGCACCAAATTGCATCCGCACAAGCCATCTTCAGGTGGAATAATCCTGGAACAAATAGAATGTGTTGCAAATGGTTCCACAGTGAGCTCTTGATAGCACATCATTGTAGCGCTGCTTGGATCTGCTTGCCTATTTCTAGATCTCCATGAAATAGCACTATGTATTCTGAAACATCTGGCATCTCAGAATCCTCAAATTTGTCAGGGTTCTCAATCCCTCCTTGCCGCAGCAACTCCACAACAGACTGAATACTTCTGGAGACAGTTGAGTTCGTGAGGTCCATGGCACGCGCAGTGAAAAGAGGTGTTTTAACAACAGGTATTGTCTTGATATCATCCAGATTACATAGATGGTTTTTGAATTGTGAGAAGTATGTCAGACTGAAGTGAATAAGGTCATATAGGAACTTTCAAGAATTAAAGTGGTCTCTCTATGTATAGCCAGCTTCATTTGGCTGGTTGGAGTCAATACAAAGTGATAGAAGTTTCTCCCAGCTATTCTTTGATGTTGGCATGCCCAAATTCAGCAGCAGATTGAGTGGGGATGACTCCCAGAGTTTCAAGGAGTAGTGCAAGTCCTCTTGTGAGATACCGTGCATTAGTGGAAATATGAGGCTGGAGGTGAGGTGTGTGAGAATGTCACCAGACTTCTCTACCATATGGGTTGTTGATTTTAAATCTACATCAAAATTGTCATAGGCATAAGATGCTAGTAATATGCATCCTAGTACTTTAATGGCATGTAGAGACTCAACCGAGAGTGAATGGATAGTGAGATTGATTGCATTGGCAGAGACAGAGACACCCATCCATGCAAGTGTCTCAATGACTTTTTGTGGAGCATGTGCCAACTGCAAGAAGATCCCTGTGAGGCTCTGTAAGGTGTTCAATTTCCTGTTCATGCTGTGCATGAATATGCTCATAACGATGATTTTTTTCTACATCAGCGACTGTTACCATGCTGTACTGACCAATACAAGTCACAAGCGTCAGGGCTATGAACCAATGTTATCAGCACTCGTGACATTGCTGCTCGCTTTGCCACACTCAGCCCTCTGGCATCCAGTCCATCTTGACCAATGATGGGACCATCAAGATCTGTTTCACCTAACTCCCACCAGTATGTGTCTTCATCATCACCCTCCATGTTCATGATCTGATCTCTGTCTTTGTCAACATGTGTCTGTACACATCATGCATCGAGTAGCGTGCTGAGGAGTTTCCAGAGGTTTGGCGCATACTCTTCCATCTGTTTTCCCATTTCCATGACAGAAAACTCAAGTTGAGTGACAGAGGTATGTGATATATTGAAATGTGAACCGCTGTCCTCCAAGGATGCTTTGCAGACTTTGTGCATATAGGTAGCAGTTGTGGCTTTATATGCAGCCCACAGGTCTGGTGGTTCATCATGGCTGCTTTTGCACCCAAGGAGTTGGATGAGTTGCTCGCCAGCTTCTTTGCTGCATGACCACCATAACTGTGACACAACTGGATGTCCCCTGTATTGCTCCAGGGAGAGGACTGTGGAAAGAAAGCCTAAGAGTGAAAGATCAGTCTGTTCGAGCACATCTAGCACTTTGTTTATGCAGTCAAAGAGATCCATGCTGATTATCGATCAAGTGTGATTACTGACAACGAGAACAACAATGAGAATAAATTCCTAAGACCTAGTCTACATAGGTGTTGTGTATTTCTCGAAATTTTCAATTCCAGCCACTGCTGGAGGGTTCGAGGATTAAGGTTATGCTGGGTTTCAATTACTACATAGCCACTCGGAATTCTCCACCCCCTCTCAGATGCAGCCTCGTTCCCTCCAGCAGCGGATGGGTAGGAGCCTGGGGGGGTGGGCCAAATAATAATATTTGCGATTCAGGGAGATTACATAATATGCGGGGTATAAGGGTGTAGTAAGGTACATATTCCTTGACCCTAGTCAGTGCCTCGGCCTCAGTGCCCACTCGTAATGCACAAGGTCGATGCCAAATTCGAAAAGTCGAAAACGTAACCTGATCCTTCTCGCCCACCGTACGTGCTGCGATTCGTATGCATGTATGTCATCTTTCTGCGTCTCTTCGCCTCAGACAACATCATCGTGCAGCTTTATGTCTTGTTTACCATCCGAGTCGGCGACTACTCAAGTAAGCCGATCTCGTGGGTATCATCGGTCCTTGTCCAATGCATACCTCTTTTTGCCAGGTTTTACTGACCCAAGTCTACTCTGGAACGGGCAACACACAACATCTCTCGGTGTTCCTCATTCCACAGTATACCCTCATGTTTTTCACAATGACTGCATTGACGGCATACACGTTGCACCTACTCTTTGGTTAGATTCGTCTTGCATGCTTCGTCCGGACAAGCAAAATTTCCTGCTTTCTTCTTTCTGGTGTCACTTGTGTTGTAATGCTATTGTATAATAAGAAATGCGTATCAGATTGTCAAGCCGTCGTTCTCCACAGTATCCCATCGTATTCGGCGCCTTAGACAACATTTTGGCGGCCCAAATTTGGCGAATCGCCCTCGATGGATCTCATCACCTCCCACTCGCCCATCTGACCACCTGACGGCTTATCTGGTGCGTTCGTCATATCCGAGTCGATGCAGCCGTCCTGCTCGTTTCTAGGACGTTCCATAGTGCTGCGGGTCCTCTTCGTCATTAATTACTTGCGCTTGGTCGCGCTTCCTCTTTCCCCCTCAATCAACACGTTTCGAGGCGTTGTCGACCTCTCCTCTTCGTCCTGCACGTTCAGGGGTACTCCCCGGACCTCTCTGTTGTCATCCACATCAGCGCTTTCGAGCGCCGTGTTTCCATCTCGATCGGTCCCAGTCTTGCGTCCTTCGGGTCTTGCGCTTCGTTGCACGGCTTATTTGGTGGTTCACCTGGGTTCTCTGGTAAGTTCTCTTCGTTGTCTACCTCACCCACTCCACTCATAACCTCTCTCGACTCCCTCGTGTGCCCAGTTTCAAGTTCGTCTTCACGGCCGCTCGTACCACCGCCGCGATGCTTCATCTTCCATTGGGTGTCTCTGGGTACGTGTTCGACGCCTTTCGCTCTTTGTAGGTGGCCTGGATTAAAGTTTTCGGCACTCAGAAACGACTACAAGAGGAAAGGAAAAGCGTCAGACCCGATGATTGTGAGCTCGGATTCGGACTCGAACTAGGTCAATTGACCATTTTGATCTCGCCATGTAACTACATGCCGCTTTAATGTCAATGTATACGTATGATCTTACACTAGTACTACGTGCCAACTTGCCAGTTGTAGCCTGAGAAAGGCGATCTGACTGCTTACTATGATGCCGAGAGCGCGGAGTCTAGAAACCACCTGCTGAACCGAGCACGAACTCCGGACCTCCATAAGAAAGGGACAAGCCCGTGACAATGTGAAGAGAAGATGAAAAGCAACCACGACAAAATTTAAGGAAACGACCCGGAGGGATCGAGGGTGGTCTGGACCAGTGACTGGTATTGATTGACGAGGGCTTCCATGCCGGATCGGAGCAGGGACGCGTAAAATACCTTACACGTACTATACACCGAAGGGGGGACGCGAGCTCACGCATCTCCACCTACATCTGTTCCAAAGCGAAGTGGCGAACAACACCAGGGTCCCTACTCCAAATATGCAAATAAAGAGAATGGCAAGGGTGCGCCAGATACTAGGCACGCCGATCACTGGCATGGCTGACTTGAATGTCGTGTTTGATACACTGGCAGGGATGAATTGGAAGAGGTCCCAATTATCGTAACCCATAGAGGAATAGCAACAACCAGCTAGTTGAACCTGGAAAGTAGATCCGCTCAGAAAACAGGGTGATCAAATATAGAGACATGAACCGACCGAGGTATTCTGGGCTGTCGATGCATTCAAGACATTCAATGCAAGCAAATAACCATCATCGGGGGAAATCCTGCAATGTCCTGCGTCAGTCTTGTTCGTACAAAGCGAGAGATTTCGCCTACACATATTGAGTGGTACTTGTTCCGTTTAGCCTGATATACCACCTGTATGGTATCGAATCTTGTCCCAAGAGGTCGAAGAGTTTATAAGGATGGGGGGGGTTGATGTATGTTTCATACTGAATACTTTGGAGCGTATAGGCCCCATCCCCTGTGGCCTGTACGTTCCACTTTGCGAAATGTCAGTAGGGGTTTTGTCATAACAATGGAATGCGTCTGGTGACCTACCTGCTGCTGTAAAGATCCATTGTTGTAGTCCCAAAGAGTAAGGTCAGCTTGGCTGTTTTCGAACTCGAAATATGCGAATGTGTAGGATTCGATATAATAAACGCCACTTTGAAGTTGGGTGGTCATTGGAAACCAGTCGTGGCCTGAGAAACCCTGAGAACGAGGACGAACAGCACTGGAGCATGTTGTATACTATGTTATTAAGGGTGTGTCAACAATGTGCCGCAGCGGTACCAGGGGTCATGGCCGGTTCAGGACACTAACCAGTTCTCGTCCATTGCCCTGTCAAAGCACGGTGATTTCATCGCATACTCAACGCTCGATACTGTGTCATTTTGGGACACGTCAACGCATGTTCAACTCGGTCTCATTCAACACCCCCGAATAAAATAAAAATAAATGTCAGAAAAATCTTGGCACTATTAAACTTCATTGTATTTCATTACCAAGGCCTAAGCGAGCTTTTACAGATAATGCATCGCCAAGGGGGGAGTTATTGATTACAAAGCTGATTGCAATGGGCATTGAAATTAAATGTTAATGATATTATCTTAGCGTGGTTGCATCGGCAATATGTTACCATGGCCATTACAAGCGAGCGACAGCTACAGTCGACTCCCTCATAACACATACCCCATATAACCCATACTCCCTTATAACCCATAGCTTTTCCAGTTTCCCAAGTCCGTTTGCAGGCCATAACCCATAACTCTCCCATAACACATAACCCATAGCAAATCTCGACACCCAAAACCCATACTTAGCGTTACATAATGGGAATAATAAATTACCATATAGAATACTTTTTTTTTGTTTTTCTGACCCGAGTTTAGCAACTTGTGACCACAAAACCCATCAATACTCGTAAAAATACTCTTAAAAAGGGCTTAACGGAGCTTTGTGATCAGGTGACAGGCAGTGATATTTATGGCATGGGAATCAACAAGGGTGATGGCAATGAGGTCAGTGACAGGAATAGTGACTGCAAGTCTGCGAAAGCCACACTCCAACAAAGGAGGAAGCACCCAGATGAGTCATGTCATGGTCTTGTGCAGGTATGCCAACAAGATGGATGTTGATCCACTTGCATGTACAGTAGATGCAGTACTCCATCACTCAGTGTGGATGAAGAGTAGTTATTTTCACTTGCAAATTACTTCACATAGTATTTTATTCGCACATAATAATAATTGCTATTCAAATTTTGCTGCCATAAGGGTGACCTCCCCAACAACGCATACTCCCTCATAACACATACCTTTAGGCCTATCCCGAGAGGTATGCGTTATGAGGGAGTCGACTGTACTTAATTTTTTCTTAATTTGGCATCATTGGCATGGGCCCAGAGATTTTTCCGACATTCTGAGAGACACGTTCCGTTGCAATCTCTCCAGATGACAGGTTCCTCGCAATTGGGGCAGAGAACGGGAAACTCAGCATTCACAGTTTATCTCGCCCTGTTGTGGGTGTTGTGTCTTTCTGCATTGTCGCATATCTGAATAGCTCTCTTGCTCTGACATAATGCAGGATCACGGTTCAATTCCATTATCTCGTCTACACCCCACTCTCCAGGCACCCGACATCCACGTCGACGACGCCACTCTTGACTCATGGAAACATGATCGTCTCGAAGAGACGGAGGGGTTATTGACCGCAGCAATCCACAGGTCTCCAAATTCGAACCACCATGCACTCGCTAGTCGGGCTCTCGTCCGAGCTCGTTTGCAACAGTGGGATACAGCGCTTGCCGATTCCAAAATGGTATTTACTTTTCTGCTCTTACACACCGGATCTGACGCTAGTTCCAAACGAGGCCATCAACGTTCAGCCATCTGTTATTGGCTACATCGCGAAGAGTGTTGCGCATATTGGCAATGG
>JBBPOF010001163.1:0-12233 GCA_038091315.1 Porphyrellus cyaneotinctus | reverse complement strand
TTCCAGTCCGAGGCTCGGCAACATGGGGCTATCAATCTGTCCCCTGCATGGTATCAGCAAGGCTGAAATGTAGGCCGCACACCTGCGATGTTTTTACCATTGATCAGTGAGGTCCCTAGGTTTATAAGCATAACCCCGAGGTCTCCTTGCTGCTCAAGGAGGCGAAGCTGGGAAATGGCACTCGGAAGTGGGTGTGCAGTCTTTGGTACATCAGGGGCATCCTTGGCGGTGCGTTGGCAATCATGCACCCAGACATGTACATCAAAGCACAGGAGGCCATGGTGAATCTCGGGGAATGGGCTCAGGACTCAGGGAACGGAGAGATGTCAGAGTTATTGAGTATCTGGCCGAATGTTTACAACGTCGCCTCGGTGATGGTCAATCGAGCAAGTCCCATTCATCTTGACCCACATGGAAAGCCTCAATGGCTAGACATGCTGCTAACCTTTGGGAACTACAAAGATCTTGACATTGTATTGCCGACTCTGGGAATGCACATACTGTAATCACATTTTCACAAGGGACACGACCACCCGAGGGTGACAATTTCACCTGTTACACAGACACCCGAGGGTGGGCCAGCCAGCTACATAGCAATGCACAGGGGGCCCTCGAAGTTAAAATTACTGCAGTATTCACCATGTACGAGAGGGCTGCAGACAGGCATTTTGCTTACATGAATGGGCCAGCTATTATCCCGCAGAATTGCACGAGCGGGCCCGATGATATATTGCGGGATTGATAATCAGGCTGGAAAATATGCCGCAGGGTTACACGGATAGGCCGCATGATATACACGGGCGGGCCACGTGATATACAGCAGGATTACATGGGCAGGCCAAATGACGCACTGCAACACAACACGGGCGGGCCAGATAACATACTGCAGGAGTGTGCGAGCGGGCCAGGCGATGTGCGGTGTGATCACATGAGAGGGTCAGGAGTAGCAATATCATATCACATGGGCAGACCGGCAGAAATGGTGCGCAATACTCGACAAGGCCCTTCAAACAAATTTGCTAAGTATGACAGAGCCAGCAGCCGCAATGTCATATCACACGGGTGGGCCATCCGAAATAGTGCGCGATGCTCGACAGGGCCCTGCAAACGAACGTGTTAAGTACAAGAGGGCCTGTAGCCACAATTTCATATTACGCGGGCGAGCCGACCGAAATAGCATGCAATGCTCGACGTGGCCCTTCCAACAAACGAACGTGCTAAGTATGAGAGGGCCTGCAGCCGCAATATTATATTACACGGGCCGGCCATCAGAAATAGCGTGCAATGCTCGATGCGGCCCTCCCAACAATTGTGCTAAGTACGAGAGAGCTGGCAGCAGCAATATCATATCATACGGGCGGGCCATCCGAAATAGAGCACAATACTGGACGCGGCCCTCCCAACAATCGTGCTAAGCACGAGAGAGCTGGCAGCAGCAATATAATATTACATGGGCGGGCCATCAGAAATAGCGTGCAGTGCTCGATGCAGCCTTTCAAACAAACTTGCTAAGTGCGAGAGAGCCGGCCACAACAATGCCATATCACACGGGCCAGCCATCGGAAATAGCGCGCAATGCTCGACGCAGCCCTTCCAACAAACATGCTAAGTACGACAGAGCCAGCGGCCATAATACCGCATCACGCGAGCAGGCCAGCAGAAATGGTGCGCAATGCTCGACAGCGCCCCTCAATCAAATGTGCCACAACAGAGCTGGCGGCAGAAACATTGTGCTATGCAAGCAGACCAGCAGAGCTGGATTGTGGATCTGCAGAATTGAGGCTTTGAAGGACAATTTACGGCCAGCAAAATACATGTGAGGCGCTTATTTTTCTTGTCACGGTTTCGGGCATTGTGGCGTTTATATTTTTATTTTTATTTTCCCGACACAAATTATGATCCAATTAATTCCCACTGCGTCATCAAGCGGTGGGCATTTTCGGTTGCAACGCGGCTCAAATTCTCTAAATTGCATAGAAAACTGCAATTTGGCGACCAGCTCTCGATATTGCAGAGAACCCATCGGCGTCGCGCATTTGACACTTATTGAATGGCGTTTTCATTTGTATTGAATGAGGGAGACTGTGAAAGCGTGAAATAAAGGCAAATTAATATTGCGCATGTGGCCATAAATACCGTTGGACAATGTGCGCATGACAAAAAATAATTCGTTTCGCAATATTGGCTTTGTTGAAGCTTATGGGGATTTTGAGATTGAGGGATGGGCTTGAGAATGAGCTAGCACGAACGGCCAAATTTCTAACGATTATTTTCGAGACTGCTTATGTCTGTTATACATATATGGCCGACGCTGCAAAACTGCATAAATTTTCGTACTTCCCATGATCGTCAGCGGCATTTTCTCTCACCAGTCCCTCACCCATTCATTCATGCATCCAAACATCGCCACCAAAAACCCTCGACAGATGCACTTTCATCTGCCCATGCCCTCCATCTCAGATGATGGAGAGCATGGCGCAGATGGGAGGGCATCGATCCGCTGCTGAAAAATCCCGACGGCGCAAAAAGAAACCCACCCACTGCAATAACAACAGCAGACGTCAGCGCATGCGCCCTCAAAGACAACAATGCTGATGAGCCGCAGAGAGCCGCGGATGACGTGGTCGCCATCACAGACAACGTGGGAGGACGCACAGGCCATCCGTTACCCCAAGCGCACGGCAAGGGCGCGCACTGCGACCAGACCGTGACGGATTGGACGGTTGAGCTGGTGATTCGGCCTCGATGCGGTCTGATGACATTGTCAGTCCATCTGATTGTATTGACAGATTTAGGTCACTATTCGATATGCCCCGAATGCCACAGTAGGTTCGCAAGTGCGGTGGGACGCCTGGAGCGCTGGCGGATTGGCTGGGACGGCCTAGGTGTGTCGTCCGCTCCGTTTCGGCATTGCTCATGCTGACCTGCATCATCAGCTAGTAAATCTGCTTCAATCCATTTCGAGTCGCATACGCACCAGAACCAATGGCAATGAGCGCGTCGCGAAAACGAACACGCTACATTGCGATATGGGCCCAGGAGGGCATGCGGGCGCGTGGGTCGGGTCAAGAGGCGCTGCGGGAGTCTGGGACTGCCTGAAAGCTGTCAAATGTGGTGAATTCGATTGGGAATGCATCGGGGCGGATGAAAACGAGCGCACCGTAATCGACGCGTTCGCCATCGTTCTCACGACTGGAATCACGCTCAACGTCGTCCAACGTCACCCCTCCCCCCCTCACCCTCCTTATCCGTTATCTTGACGATGCGCGTTCATTTCGGCAACCTGCTCATTGCTATCGCCGTCGGAGCATGTCCGATCATATTTGGTGCCTGTGCAACCTTCTGGTGGCCCACATCGACAGTTCTCGGTGCGATGCATTTCGTGCGCTCGCGGTGGTCGTCGTCTGCCCAATGATGGGCTTCCCTTTTCGACACATTTTGTCATCATCATCCGCTCTTGGCGTCACTGCTGTCGGCGTGGTTGCCTGCTCGTTGCTCGAGAGGCTCGCTGCCCTCCCCCTTCGTATCGTTTCGAGCGCCACTGCTTGTCCCCCACCTCCAATGGGTCATATTGAGCCCGATCGCTCGTCTCCTTCCCACCATATGGTTTCGAGCCCGACTGCTCGTCCCCCACCTCCAACGCTTCCACTCAAGCCCGATCACTTGTACCCACTTGCAATGCATCATTTCGAGCTCGGCCGCTTGTTCTCCACCTCCAGTGTGTTGCTCGTCCTCCCACCTCAACCGCATCGTTTCGAGCGCAACGGCTTGTCTCCCATCTCAACTGTGTCCTTTTGAGCCCGATCGCCCGTCCTCTCCCCTCGACCGCATCGCTCCGAGTGCGACTGCTCGTCTCCCACCTCAACTATGTCTTTTCAAGCCTGATGGTTCGTCCATCACCCATATTGCATCGTTTTGCGCGCATCTGCTCGCCTCCCGCCTCAATCATGCTCTTCCAATCCCCAACGCTTGTCCCCCACCTCAAACACATCGTTTCGAGCGCCACTGTGCGTCCCCCACCTTCAACATGTCGATCGCTCGTCTCTGTAGCCACTGCGTAGTGCTGTACAGGACTACCCAATACGTGTGGGTTACCCGCGTCGCGGGTACGGGTATTGCAGCGAGTCACTTTTTGGCACTTTTCTGCACCTTATAAATCATGATGTGCTTTTTATCTCACTTGCCGAAGTGGACAGTAAGTTGATAAGTAGTGAGCAAATGGGTTCCAGGAGTGGAACCTACTGATATAAGTGTGGATTTACTTGCATCATGTTCTACTTAATGTCTATTTAGCAAGGCTATAAGTGACTGTAAGTTAGTATGAGTGACATAAAGTAATGTGTTACAATCCTGATGCTCTTTTGTTCGCGTAAGTAATTTTTGTGCGCGCTACCCGTCATTTTGCGTGCGCGATCGCTCATTTTGTGCGTGCTACCCTCGTCATTCAGCGTGCGCAATCACTCGTTTTGTGTGCGCAGTCGCTCATTTTGTGTGCGCTACCCTCATTTTGTGCGCGCGGATTTTTGCACCACTTGGACCTCCATACAACCGTACTCAGGCTGCAACATCGTCTTCTCAGTGATAACGGTGATGACTCGTATGTGTGTCACTGCAACTTGAGTGAGATCGAATACTCCGCAGATTGTGGTGTAGACGTTGTTCGACAAGTCTAAATAAGAGCGTGAAGCAAGCTCCGAAGCACTGAAGATGTGCACCATGGGACAGATGACCAGCCCTAGAACCGCAATGATGAAAATCGCACAAGCGCAGATGAACCAAATGATGATGTTGAGTGCAAGCTTCTCCTGCCATGCTTGACGAATGTCGGGGCACTTCATGTGACCGAACCACTTGAGGAAAATGGAATGCATCCACCAAGTTAGGAGCCAACACAGCAGGACCCAGCGTCGACACACCAATGTCTCCTTGACAACTTTGGTCATCTCATTCTCCACTACTTCACCCGCCAGAGCCTCCTTCGCAATCAACTCTTTGTCCGCGTTTTGGAACATATTCCTAGAAGGCGCATACGACTTGGAACGACGACAACGGAACCGTAGTTGGAGTTGGTCTCTTCCCAGTTGGATGTCAGTCGGCTTCAGTTGTCGAAATCATCCGAGCGAAACGATTTACGATCCTCATAGTCGTCGTCATAGAAATCATGTTGAAAGGGAGAAGCATTGGGCACGAGTGGGACGTGTGCCTGTGAAGCCACTTGGTTGAATGGAACCGCAAAGTCGTCGGGAAGGAGCCTGATGTGTAGGATTGGCCCAGATGCTGACATCATGTGACTAAGTTAGGACCCTCACTTCTCTCACCAAGTCGCACTTGACCCTTGTCCGAAAGGACACTCCGATCGATCATCATCTTTGAACAACATCGCAGTTCATCTCTCCGCTCAGTACAAGCAGCTCGGGTTGATGCAAGACCTCAACGAGGCCATTGTCTTTGAACGTGAAGCACTCGATCTTTGTCCCAGAGGACACCCTGATCGGTCATCATCTTTGAACAACCTCAGAGTTCGTCTGTTCACTCGGTATGACCAGTTCAGATTGATGCAAGACCTCAATGAGGCCATTGTCCTCGACCAAGAAGCACTCAGCCTTTGTCTGAAAGGACACCCTCTTTGGTCATCATCTTTGAACAACCTCGCAGCTCATCTCTCCACTCAGTACAAGCAGCTCGGGTAAGTGCAAGACCTCAAAGTGGCCATTTCCCTCGACTGTGAAGCACTCGATCTTTGTCCAAGAGGCCACCCTGATCAGTCATCACCTTTGAACAACCTCGCAGTTCGTCTTTCCACTAGGTACGACCAGCTCGGGTCGATGCAGGACCTCAGCGAGGCTATTGTCCTTGACCGAGAAGCACTCAACATTCGTCTGAAGGGACACCCTGATTGGTCATCATCTTTGAACAACCTCACAGTCCGGCCAAACCTCCCTCTGACCCAAGGTACGCTTTACAACTGCTTGGGGATCATCAGCTCATCATTTGTTCATAATTCACACTTATGTCAAACATCACCTGCGACGACACCTACTCCAACAAATCCTGGTCCATCATCGACTGGGGATAGTCAGTCATGAAGATCAACAAGGAGCGTCCAGAAGCATTGCATGAGGCAGAGAATGTTGCGAGCAAAGCTCGACCACACACCCGACTACACACCCGACTCGAGGAGGGGAGTGAGAAGGTCGAATGCCGACGACAATGAGTTGCAGGGCATTGTAGATGACCCATGCACCATCATAGACGACCCAGGAGGGGCACATGCCATAGTGCCAATGTCGACAATGACAGGAAATGCCTCATCTGGTAGTTAGACACCGAGCATACATTTATGAGCTATCTACACTTAGTATACAGTCCGAAAATAATTTACACACGAGAAGCACTGCATCACACACGCCTTGTAACTACTAATTCGCGCCCACGCTTACTATATCGCACGCGCTCGACCAATCCATTGCACTGATTTTGGGGGGGTTTGGAGCATCATAGCGAGCAAGGTAATGAATAGATTGTAAGTAACTCTCTTTGTGATGTACATATACCTATGAAAAGAAAGAGTTGGTATGCGACTATTGACACAACATGAATATGCGGGCATAATCAGTGTGAGGTGGGGCAAGCGCGCCGATGGCATTCCACGTTGCCCACCCAAAGGTATTGTTGTGATCCGAGTTGGTAGGGCATGGATAGGTCCTTAAATAGTTGAGGGGCGACCGTGCATAGTGTGAGTGGGGAGAATATAGTAAGCAGCGTCCTCAAGACGACCGTTCTAAGTGAATAGCACGAGCTGCAATGTGGAGCGATTACCACACTGTGGGAAAAGTGAAGGCAAACATCTTCATTTTTGAATAGACGGCAGGAATCGCCCTGGCCCTGGCCAAGCCGGGTGATGAGGGCGCCAAAACAATCTTTTTGGCGAGGTCCTCGGTACCTGGTGGGGTACATGGAAAAGCTGACGAAACTTGGGACGCCGACGGCATATACGACGGGGACGGGGTGTCAGATGTTGGGGGGAGTCATATACGTGGTGTAGGGATTTCGCCTACATGAACCAGCGGTCTTTTCACACTGCGGAAGTAATTATCCTGCTGTTTGCCGTCTTCACCTGTGAGCATATGACGGCGCGCACTTCATTTTATTGTGGTGCGCTTCGATCTCAACATCATGGGTATGCGGCTGTATGCCCCAAATAATTACCGCGCATTTTATCCTTGCTCGGGTTCGCGCCGGACATGACGAACGCACGCCACCCTCCATTAAATTGCGCCGAACTGCCGCCCAGATTGCGCACCCGAGCAAGGATAAAGTGTGCGGGAATTATTTCAGGTTTACAATTCCGCGATATTGGCGGCGAGGAACATTGCGTGATCGACGTAAAGCTGTGCGCTGATTTTCGGCGCAAACGGAGGGCCATAATGATTGCGGCACATGTTGTAGGGCGTTATGCGCGGGCCCAGGTGCCGCATTGGCACCCTGACTCACTTCTGCTGCTCAGAGTCAAACTCAACGCTCTTGATTTCTTTGCCGCAACAACGGGTGCTTATGAGTAGTTAGTCATGCGCTAAATTTGTGCAAATCCCTTCATTTTGCAGCAATGGTCGACGACATATACCACCAGTGTGGCAGTAAAGATCTTTTCGTGGAATACCCACACCCTGCCAATTGCAGCACTAATATACGTACACTGCTTCATAGCACATTGCTACCAGGATCGCGCATCCGAGGAAAAGTACAATGTGCAGTGATTATCATCTCCGGCAATCCCGCCCATGCAGTCTACAATGCCTCTGCAACTCTCCATTCATGCTGCAACCAGGCCGGGATTTGAATGTTTACTCACATGCTTCAGATGTTAAATTTCTGCCCCTAATGTTTCCACCGCATCTGGAGTTGATAACCACTCCTTTTCCTCAAGACAATCGATTTGCCAGGATCGCCCATCTGAGTGAAGAGTAACATGCATGGTGATTATTTGGGTCTCGTGCTTGAAAAGCTTCATCAAGATACATATACAGCGTCGGAGTACATGGCGTATTACAATTTCAGTCTAGCGCGATGATGTTGCAGGCTATCCAACCGTCCTAATAGAGCCCGTTGTTCCATTAGCAAATTCCGCCGCTGCATCGCCTGCTCCGAGAACACATTCTCGTAATGGCTGATGACACTCAGTAGCGGCTGGTCAATTTCCTCATAGCAGGAGAATCGTCTTCTGCCTGGATCCTCTTCATACTTCACCTGGCAGGTGAATGTATCTATGTATTATTAGAGCCCTATCAGCAGGGAGTAAAGCAGGTATGAACTCACCTGCCATCATGCGGTCGTTCCGAATATGAAATCCATCTCGCGCAAGTCTTCTTCGCTCATGTTCTATCACAACATCGTCTTGATTTCCGTAATATGGCAGTAAGAAGTGGCAGGCAAGGTGAGTCGTAATGCACTCACCAGGGTCTTCAAGGTTCTTCTCAATGATCAATAGCTCTTGGTGTCGTTCATCTGGATCGAGAATGCGAAGTGACTCAATAGAGTTGGGCGCTTCATCATGGCTCTCCTTCCGAGCCTCATTTATCCTTGTAGGAGAGTCAAGGGGATGTCCCTTTCCATTGTGGCCCTGCTCCAACGTCTCCTGGGACACCCCAGTGCTCGTTGCAAAGCTTGCGAGCTAACACAAGGAAATAATGCTACTTCTAGATAACCTCGGAGGACATGAAGCTCACCACATTCTGATCGCTGCTCTCCATTGGACTTTCAGGGGCGCGGAGTTCTCTCTGGTTTGCCAACAGAAAATCTGCAATGCATGGCACAGCGCCAGAGAGAGTGGGGCTTTCCGCAGGGGAAGAGGGGATGCTCCACTCATTCGGAGGGGTAGAACGCATCTGTGAAGCTCCTAATGACAGCGTTTTAATCTTGGGAGGTGGGGAAATTTGTACGTCATTTTCCAAAATTGGAGTGCATGGCTTTGCTCCCCCTGAGGAATTTCTGAGCTCTGATGCGGCATGCTGGGAGTAATGTTCATCCCCACATTGATCCTTGGACCTCGATAAAGCCCCCAGGGACATTCTGTCGCTATCAGGTGCAGGAGGAATCAAAAGCTCATCCTGCAGCCATGAGATAGAACTTCTCGGCTTCAGTGATGCTTTTTGCACAGCAAAATGGGATGCGATCCCGCTTTGCAGAGAGCTATTTGATGGTGACAAGCTGAGCGATCTCGACTTGCTGTTCATCACTGCTGGCGATGCCACTGTAGACGCAGAATGCGACAGGAGCTGCGGCGAAGGAGATTGGGCACTAGTTGAGAGAGGTTGCATAGCACCATTCCTACTTGCCAATGTCGATGACAATGCGAACTATGGCGGAGCAGTGCCATTCAGTCTTAACTGCCCAAAGAAAGTGACGCTACCTTGCATAAATAAGACCCATCTGCTTGTTCGGGAATTTCGAGGTGATCCTGCAGAATGGACTCTTTGCCCCCGAATATCCGCGATGTCCTCCTCGTCCCCTCATCTGGGGGTGGAGGAATTAGAAGGTCGTTTTGATTGGCACCGCCTGTCTCTGCATCGGTTGATGAATGACAGAGGACCCTGTTAAAGTTACACTTACGCACGATATCCACCTCCACGTCGCTATCTTCATCACTGGTAGGAGATGATGGGATGACGAGATCCTCTTGATCCCAGGTTGCGACAGACGAGCTTCTTGAGCTGGCATCGCAATCAGGCAGTAAATACAGGAGCACTTGACCAAGCATTTCAGCACAACTACGACAAGAATATAGAACGACTGACTCTGAGGTGCAAAGGTGACTCGGTGGTTTTGAAGCATCTATTGGATGAACGATGCAATGGTTAAAAGACAAGAGATCGATGCTGCACGGAAAGATTGCTTATATAATAAAATGTATCTTATTTTATCCTCATTGCGTTGCTTTGATATATTCGTGCTCTATTAGGGGAGCTTTTTGCGTGGTTCTAACCCCAAAAGGTGCTCCATTGGCTTGCGCAGATATGACGATAATCGCATGATGAAAGACAAAGCCAATAGTGCCATGGATGCCAAATGTTTGAAACCACTCTATTGCGCCACATAATGCTATTCCCTTTTGCTACAGCCCTATCACTCTAGCAAGTCTTCTGCCTTTTCGCTCGCTTTTTTGCATCAGCGCCAATTTCATAATCGGCATCTGCGGGCGTGGGTGCTCTCTTTTTCCTAGACGAGCGACGCTGGAGCGTGTCTGAATTATGTGATTCACCTGGATCACCAGCAAGCAAACTCTGACTTCCGCCAGCCTCTGCCGATGAATCTGCAATGGGGAGGAGTGCAGGAATGAGGTGCTGAGTCAGATCTTCATCGATGCTATATTGCACATTCTTGTGCTTCATGCTGCTTGGCTCGTTGAGCTCGTTCACGCTCGAAGCTCTTTTTGGCCTAGACAAGGGACGCTGGCAGAGCGCCGGCGCGACGGATTGAGTTGGATTGTCATCATCTGCAATCTGGCTTGCACGAGGCTTTAAAGCAGAACGTGCGCGAGGTGGTTTGACACCATTGGAGGGTAGCTTGGGATCATTGTCTCAACTAGTATCCCAGCTTTGGGGGTTCTTCGGCATCTTTGTCGCCATTTTCGTAAAGTCTGCACCTGTGGCAGCTGGGGCTCCCTCCGCCCGCAATGGCTAGTGCAACAGAGCCTCTGAATGCTGATATTGGGTGGGAGCATTGGGGCGTAATTGCCGACTGACCTCATCATATCCTTTATTCCCTTTGCGTGATGTTTCCGTGAAAGGGATGGCGTCCTCAGCGAATTTGTTTTTGGCAGATGTGTGGGCCTCCTTTGATTGGACAGGGCGAAGCGCAACCGCTGGTTCATGAGCAGACGTGGTGTAGCCGGTTCCTGAAATTCGATGCTCTACTTTGGTCCCACCTAAATAGCCATCATTGATAGCACTTGCGAGACATTCCCTGCCTGAGGATTGTGGGACGTGACTGGACGATCCTTTGGAGGATTTATCGCGGTTGGCATGCCCTGCTGCATCCCTCGATGGGCCAAAGAAGGCTGTCAAGCCTCTTGTTCGGGTGGAGATGGCGATGGCCCTTTGCTTTCCCTTTGCGCAATAGGCAGCCTCTCCAGGAAGAGCTTCTACATCGTTCCCATCAAAATCACCAGGCCTGGCAGCATTTGCGATCGTTCCTTTCCGTGGTGACTCAGCAAAATGGCTGGATCAGAACTGCTTCGCCCCCTGAGTCGCAGTCTTAGTAATCTCCCTGTCTTTTTCTTTCGGCTCATCGTCTGGCCCTGAAAGCAGATCTTCTGCGTCGACCTCATCCGAGCTGCCTTTCAGCGGGACAGGAATCAGCTCGACCCTTGGCCGCAAATGGGTATTTCGTTCTCTTCTGACATGGGATGATGGAGTTGCCTTTCCTGATCTAGCGATACCCCTCCTTTGGGAGTGCAGAGGGCTATCAGACAAATCCGATTCGTCGGCGGCATATTTTCCAGAGGTTTGCGCATGTCGCGAGCGGTCCACAGAAGAGGGACGAGCGTTTCTAACATTGTTCTCCATCGTGCGGGTGTAAGGATTGCGCCCACCCGCTTGTGGGTCCCCAACCAAACTAGAGGCAGCGGCACTCGCAGGGCCTGCATGTGCCTCGCTAAGGTCTTCGTCCGATTGCACAGTCTGCCCGTGCTCCTGAGAGTGAGCGCGGGCTTTTTTGGTGGCTCCTTGCTGTTTGCGCCTCTCTCCGCCAGGGTGTGCTACATCTGAGTGGCCATCCACGATTTTCTTCTTCTTCCCTTCGCCTGTTAAGAACGCAAGCGCTAGTCTCCAGTATGGGAATCCTATCTAGCCGCTGGGAACGGCCTCGAGTAGGTCTCGCTCAATGACTACGTCGAAGGGCGGAAGAGAAGTCTCGCAAGCAGACGCGTCTGGTTGCGGAAGGGAAGGGTCTCACTCAGACGGGGCCAAGTGGTACTAGAAACTAGCGTGTTAAGCGTAGAACTAGATGGGGAATACAAGTACAGGCAGCTAGGTATATATAGGGATGAGCGGAGTACGAAATGGGAGTGAGAGATCCCATTTTGGGAGGTGCTGTCCGTCCACAACGAATCAAGAAAGGTTACATAACCACAACGAAAAGAGAATGGACCATGACCAAAAGGGATGGACGCAACCGAAGAAGTCAGAAAGGAAAGATGGTTGCGTCACCACGACCGAAAGAAGATGGACCATACC
>JBBPOF010001162.1:0-12238 GCA_038091315.1 Porphyrellus cyaneotinctus | reverse complement strand
ACATGTTCTGAATATGTTAAACAATATTTATTTACGATTTTTTCATTTCCCGAGGCGGAATTTGTTTAAGACTATGAGTCAGCCAAGTTGTCCAAACTTATCCAAGCTTGCCCGAGGTGTGACGCGTATCTACATCTCAGTCTCGGACTCCGTCCAGCACTGAGTATACTTCTACACGCAGTGCATGATTGTTGGCACTCTGCTTCCTCTGAATCCTGGACTCGGATATCAAATACGTGAAGCCATGGTAATAGACAAACTCGTCTGCTCAGCAGTCGTGCGCTAGTAGGAATACCATTGGTCAGTGAGCACTCAATCGACATCAGCAAAATCTATTAACTCGAAAAAATCATGTCGATTCATGAGGTGCGCGACATGAGGCTAAGCCAGGTGATCTTCCACCCAGATGTGTTCCTTCAAGCTCGGTGTGAATCATTATTTTCCCACATGTCTCCGCTTGCTGAAGTGAGAACCTCCAATATGCAAACTATCTTGTTTACAATGAGACGTCATCCGTCATGATCATTTCGATCACAATACAGTATTGTGCTAGCTGCTACAACCACTTCATCACTTCACATCTAATGATCTGATGGATGTGCTTTGAGCAACACTGTCACCATCCAGGGTGATGTAGTATGCGACATTGAAAGTTGTAAATTTGACGAGGAAGTGGCCACTGCCCGTGTATACCATGACAACACCACTGTACATGACCCTGACGGAAAGCAGAAACCCTCCTAGTTCGTCGTTACAATCATGGTGTACTTCCCTGCAAAATTCAAATTCTGTTCGTCGCGTCTTCATCCGCGACTGCTACGTACTCACGCGGGTCTTTAGCGTCCCTTCGGCCCCGTACTCTCTCTCACCCCATCTATAGTACAGTAAAATATCAGACGAGGTATTCCAAACCAAGGATGCCAGAGAATTGGGAATGCTGCTGGAAACGATGTTTAGTAACTAGTTGGAGCGAATCCTAAATTATATTCTATTGATGTAGTTTTCATGTTGAGCATCCTTCCTCTTCACTCGCCGACCCTAGCGCATATCCTCAATTGTATCTACCATTTTCAGATTCTTGCCCCGTGTCCTGTGTACTTGCACAACCTCCCTCACCAAGCAAGGTTTTTGCCGACAAGGTTGGCATTCCCAAGTTGATGCTTGGGAGTGATTCACTCAAGATCTGATTGGGCAGATCAAGCTGGCATCTCGCAGAGGCTACATTCTATTCAAAACATAAGCAGGCCACATATTTCTACATCATTTGGTCGTCTAAATCGTCGCGCTTTCGCAAGACATGCGGAGACACTGTCGGCGAAAGAATCAACGCCTTCCAAAACTGTCTCCAAGAAATCGGATTGCCCTATTGTATGGAAGAGGATCGCATGAGCCAATGCCAAATACCAAATACCAAATACGACAACATACCACGTCCCGCTGCATCAAACAAAACGCCCCTGAGACCTGCATCCGACTAAATACCTCCAGCTCAACCCATCCCTTGAACATGATCTTACGTTTGTCGTACCCGCCCACACGAAGTCGGTGCACCGCCCTTGATCCTGCAATCACTCGAGCGTCTTTATATTTAACGCCTAGCCCGTCCAGGCTCTCCTTGATCAGGTCAACGAGGATGCCTGGTCCGATTGAGGTGTAAAAACGGGTGAGCTGTGGGGTGTATCGTCGGCCACTCTGTGTCTGGGACTGGCATCGGGTGAGGCGACCATCGGGATGTACGTGGCGGAAGCAGACTTACGAAGAGGAGGAGGGACTGTGTAAATTGGGACTGAGCAGAGGACATGATTTCATCACCGTCGGCGTCTTTGCGTGAGCTTGTGAACACGGGTCAGGTCAATCGGCGTGGACCGGAGCTGCGAAGAACGCTTACCTGGCGTCTGAGACATCAGGATTGGCGTACACGAGATCGCCACTATCGCGCAAGGACTGGGTGAGTTGCTCGGCCAGTGCATGCACGCCTCGTGTCGCCAGTTGGCTCGGCCTTATGGAAGTGTGAACGAACGACGATGGCCGTCTATTGCTGTATCTGCTTACCTTGTGAACCAAGGGTGGGCATAAATTTCGGACATCGCGATACGTTTTTCCGCTTCCAAAGTCAGCATGCTGCAAATCAGAGCTACAACAGTTTATTAGCAATTATAAAGGTGGGAAAGCCGACGTACAGAGCGCGTTCGTGCTAAATTTGGTCCACGGCTCTTCATTGAATATCTCTCCGGAGAGATATCTACAGAATTCTGGGCTGCGATCGGTTGGCTCATCCCATGGGGTATCTGAGTAGAATGTCAGAAGCATCTCAGCAGCCAGCATATTAGACGCGCACTCCCACCGAGCAGGGCGAACAGGATGACACCCATTCCCCATATATCGATAGGCTCTGCTTGATATGGTACCCCATAATTTAGCTGTCACGGTAATCTCAATTCTCAATGCACATGCACGAAACCTGGTCACATTACCTCGGGGGCTATATAGGGTAAGCTACCACAGAGCTCGCTAAGAGACCGCGTTTTCCCGGTCTCCTTTTGTTTGTACACGGCAGAAAGGCCGAAGTCGGAAATCTTGAGCGTTCCAGCGGCATCGAGAAGTAGATTCTCTGGTTTGAGATCTCTGTGACACACACCTTGTGCATGAATGAAATCCTGTGGTACAATCTGTGAATTGCGTTATTGGACGAGAGAAATAAAAGACGTGCCATGCCGTCAGCCAACTGCTTGAAATAAATGTGTGCGACGTCCTCGCCCATGCCTACATCCGGGGCTGTTGCACACATGAATGGCATGATATCGCAGTTCGTCCGACATGAGACTTACCGATCTTGTCAAACAAGTCGCCTCCCGCGGCAAACTCGAGGAGTATATAAATGCCTGGTACGTAGAGATGCTCGTACTTTCGTTCCACGACGACGGCGCTGATGAACTCGAGCACGTTGCGATGTTTCAACGCCGCATGGATCTTCATTTCCTTGTCTACCATTTTGCGATCCTTGTCCGTCGTTTTGTCCGTGATGTAGATGAGTTTGCATGCTGCCACTTGATGGTTATCGACGTCGACGGCTCGGAACACGCTGAAGGGTGTGTGATCGTATGAGCAACAGGAAAGGGAACTATGGAGCTGCTACTAGTACCTCGAGAAGCCACCCCCACCGATTTCTTGAATGAGCTCGTAGCCTGGAATTCATCGTTATCACACAGTCCAAGCGATATCATCAATAGTTTTACTCACCAGAAACTTTGGGATACTTCATGGTGCAGGCATATTGGTGTGATTTGTTCCGCGTCGTCCATTGTGATACACACGGTGTGACCAAAGCACGTGATCGTTGTCACGGTCTACAATTTGAATCCATAATCCAATCCTTGTATTGTAGCTTCCATAACAAGATCTACTGGCCAATTTTGTGGTCATGCTCTGTTGTTATTGTTGTACGGAGACCCGGGGCAGACAGGCCAAAACTTTCGTTCGCATTCAAGTTGCGACAATGGCACAAAGCGGTGAAGATCGATCCTACAGATTCACAAGACGGCCGAGCAGCATGAACCTACCTTCTACACAAGGCATGGGCTGCATGCGCGTCTGAGGTTCCGTATGTTTGCTCGTTTGCATTCCATCCTCTTCTTCAATACTGTTTGTCTCGCTCACCTATTCGACACTGATGTGGACATCTTTTCCTTTGAAAATGAGCTGTCCTGCAAGCCTGGAATGGTTTTTCCTTGAAGACGCTGACGACCCAGGAAGGCGCACCGCAAACATGTAGCAGAATCATCAGGGAATCTGGTTTCTTGCTCTTACGATATACTATTGGTGCCACCTGCGTAAGCCCAACCTCTCGTCATATAGACATGACGCCGGTTCATCACCTTCGCAAAATGTCTGGATTGCAGGGAACCGAATACGTTGAAATGATGGTACTGATTAAGTATTGATCGCGGCTATTTGCCGGACATGCACGATGTTGCACGTCAAGTCGACGTATCAAGCTCAACTTCTCCGAGTCAGGCTGTCGACACACTGTAAGTTCCCCCACTGGGATTTCACCGAATCAGCTGCTAGAGTGAACCACTGACGAGAGATGAGTTCGCGACAGCAAGAACTCGTAACATTGTCCACAACAAAACCGACTGCCACTCTTAATGAGAATAGCCGCCTTATCGACGAAGCATTTCGGCTGAATAGCGTACCCACGCACAAACGAAGCCCATTGAAATTTGATGTTCCGCACCATCTTATTCGGTTTCTAACGGTTCTATTCGCTTCCTATTAGTACTCCAACGGCATAATAACTGTTACTAAAGCTTTACCCTCCATCAGTGCGAGCCTGGAGGCACACTGCCCCGAATCGATTGAAGGGAACGTGTTTGAGGGGTGATGGATTTAGTACGCTTCGCTCATTAGCCAGTTCACATGATCATGTACTTGCTCATCCCTTTGTCACTGCAGTGGACTCTTGGACTCTTGCGTCAACTGAGGTGAGTTGCAATGTGTCATTTTGCCTTTCTCTACCTCTACTTGCAGCTCCTGTAGATCCTGCGAGGTGGGTGATTTAGTGTACTATGAAATCGCTAGGACCCCGACAAACTTGAACTACTCACACCAGGGCCAACTCGCCTACTTTTCGGACTAAAGACCGAGTGCTCTCGCCCGGATCATAATTTTTTTGTGCATCTACTAACTTCATTCGGTCTAGTATACCGTATGTGTTCTGGCGTCGTCGCTTGATTTCGCCCCTACAGTCGACTCGCGTCAGACCCGTAAAAGAATTCAAACACACAACGTAATAGTCACACTTTCCAGAAGTGACCTCCCCACATTGCGGGGAGAACCCCGCAACCTTACGTATTGACCGCATGCTTGCCGACTCTCTTGCGAGCCATTTGAACTAACCAGATTTGGAGCCTAAAAGGTTGGGGTTTGGCCCGACTCGGAGTCAACTATCCGCAAGCAAACTAAACTTAACTCTAACAGGCAGTTTTATTGGCTCAATGGCTCTGCTAGAAATGATATATCTCATCGTCACAGTTGATACTACTGATCACCAGTGCTTCTGGAGAAGAACTAACCACCTCCTCATCGTTTAACGTTCTTGATGTGCCATCTAATCACCCCTGCTATGGATCAACCGCAGATGCTGAATTGGTTTTGGTCTCCTTCTGACACAGTCCAGGCGGTGATCCGGGCTTCCCAGTCAGCGAGCCAAAGGTCAACCTTTTTGGTTCCCAATTTAGGTTAGGCCAGGTTCTTTGCTAAGTCTCCACCAATCAGAATCCTCAACTTGGCCATTGGAAAGGCGTCAAGCGATAACGTTACTTCTTTGCATTGCAGATTGGCATGCTAAACCAAAATATTGTGAGTAATGATACCCATTTAATTCGAATTCGACACAACAAATGCCGTGAGCAGAGACTGAATAACTGCCGTGATCATCGCCTGATTATCATGAAGGAATGGAAGGCGCGTGTTCACCCTCAAATCGCTATCGGAGGTTAAAGAAAAGGTATAAAAGGGGTCGAGTTTCGCAGAGGAAACAGCACTCGTCTGCGAAAGTTTCCATTCTCGAAGACGCGCTTCTCTGTCAACATGTTCAATTTCTTCGGTACTCTCATGCTCGCCGCTATGACCTCTGCCCAACTTTCATGTGCGTTATTGCTGTTACGCTTTGCCCTCGCACTTGATGCTCAATCCTTTACAGGTCAGGGCCCATCCGTCCCTGCAAACTGCAACCGTACTGCGACTGTCGGGGATCAGGATACTTGCTTCAAGATTTCTGCCAGCCACAACGTTTCTACGTACGCGTTAGACTTATCGAGGTCGCCAGGATCGATGACTGACTGCAATGCTTTTTGATGACGACCCATAGCTACCAGCTTGCATGCGTGAATAAAGGAATCATTGATGACAACTGCGACAACCTTCACTCTGGCGATGTGAGACACCCCACGAAACCATGTATTTCAAGACTGACACCGAGCGTTGGCGTTGTACAGTGCCTCTGTCTGGGTATCAAGGACCAGGATTGCTATGACACCTATACTGTGCAACTCGGCGACACCTGTCCTGGCATTGCGTATATGTACAACATAACACAGGACACCCTCGAGGCGAACAACCCCGGCCAGTGCACGCACCCCCGGCCCCTGTTCGGCGAGGTCAGGCTTTGCATATCATATTGGTGAACCGTGATTGACCACTTTCACAGACTCTGTGCGTCTCTAGCACCCTCTACAAGTACACCTGCCCCACCCAGGCGGCTTGAATGATCGTCGGATCTGACAATCTCAGAATGTGTGGTTTGAGTCAGAAATGGGCCTCTGTATATTGTGATCATGTATTGTGTACGGGTACATGCAGGAATCAGCGTTGTGAATCGGATATGGTTGTTCTGTCGGTGTAAGTGGGCGCCGTTGCTCACAGACTGGCCCTTTTCCTCAGCCCATTACATTCACTCCGATCAGAGCTCCTACAACCAAAACTCATCAAACACGTCATCCTGTACGAGGCACTAGCGAGACGACCAGCTGACCTGTCACGCCTCATCTGGCGGCTTCCTCAACTTATCCCATCTTTGGTCGTCCCAAATTCTCGGGCACAGCCAAGATTGGCGTTCACGTAGTTCTATTGCCGGCAGCTGTTTGGACTCTCCCCATACGACTTCTAATCGCCGCGGGGTCAGTCGGAAGCCTCGTATGTGACTGGTGCGAGCAGGTATGCACTGGCACCGAATCATCCGAGCACCTCAGTGATGGCGCGCAGGGGCTGTCATGTGACAAGATGACTCCTCCCCACCACCGTCGAGAGCGGCGGTCAGCTTGAGGGTAGCGGCAGCCCTGACGAGAGCTTTCGCAGGCCCGAAACCGCCGCTGCCATCCCACCCCTCCACTAGCCCTCACACTCTGGTCCTTGTGCTCGAAGACGGACGACAGGTGAGATACTCAAGTGGGCTTGTCGGTCCAGCTCGCCCGTTCATACTCAGCCTCTGGCCTCCGCGCCCGCTGCTCTCACACACAACCCGGGCCACTTCACGCGACTCGGAACTCTGCTGGTAAAGGTCGCGGATTTCATCGTAGTGCGGGAACCCGGACGAGTAGGTCAACACACTTTTGTTCGGATTGCGCTACATTGGCAGAAAGCAGTGATGCCGCAGTACGCCACGTAGCGAAGCCATCCTATGTTAGATTGGCGAGCCCTCAAGATAGATTCACCAGAAAACCGAGCGCGATGGTTTCGCCTCTCCCGAGCGCCTGCTCGTCCTCAATATGTACTGCTTATCGCACTGAACTACTCAATACCGATATGCAAGTGGACATTTCCCGTCTAAAAATTCAGCCCGAACTTCTTGAAGGCGCCAATGACTCGAGGAGACGCACCGCAAACTCGTTGGCACTGCTTGATTTCGGGGAACTGTACGTGTTGAAACGATCTCATTGTTAATTCGCTCATCCTGGCTTTATGTTATTTATTTATTCCCATCGGGAAGCTCCTTTAGCTTACTTGAATGTCGCAGCTACGATGCGGCACGCCAGGTCGACGCGTCAACGGAAAGTGCACATATTTCATTCAACCTTTCATTGAGATTGGTAGCAATGCCTTTGCTGCCTTGGTACTCGCCCAAATCGTGTAAAACTACCAATGAGCGGATTAGAGTGTTCTTGCGTGTGTCTACCACGAGCTCCTCGGTACAACAATGTGGAAACTGTACACAGACAAGATACCTTGTCAGGTACGCTGACGCTGACGGTGCATTGCAAGAATATCAGCACGTCACATCACGGGAATTACTTCCCTCTGGGATTCCTGAGTTCTGACAGCAGGAACCTATAATACTGTCGCGTCACCAAGTTCGGGCATGTGGTTGCAACTCGTTCCACTTACTATGAGACCCTGCGGCTCCGTCACTCCGATCATCGGCGAAGTATTCCAACCACTCGAGCAGCGTAGTGCGGCGGTGGCAATCGATCAGCTGCGCCAGCCAGACCAAACATGGACGATATTCGGACCCACCTTATTCGGTTCCCAATTTCAAACAGTTCTATTCGCTTCCTGATACAGCCGCCAATGCTATTCAGTTTAGAGTATAACCTAAAGTCCCGTTATGTGTGCATTTGCGTCTTCGCTTCGCATACTTCCGTGACTCGGAACAACGTATTGTCCTTTTACCAAGTTCCTCTACTTATACTTACAGCTCCTGAAGATTCTTGCAGGTACTATTGATTTGGTGGACTACCAAATCACTAGATTCTAAAGGCCTACTCGTCCATCCTTCCGCTCACAAACCGAGATCTCTCGCTCGGATCATAATTTTCCTTAGCACATCTACTAACTTCCTTTGGTCTAGCCTTATGATATCCTTTTTTCTGCTTTGCGTAAAGAAACGTGGGGCGCCACATTCGCCGCATCAAGCAAACTTCATTCTAGCCAATGACACAGGGTTCGTCTCACCTCAACGGCACCCGCTATACTTTCTCGCACATCTCTCACCGCAATGACTGACAGGTGTCTTTTTGGGACAGGGCAGACCACTTCAGCCATGTTTACTGGGGATTATCATTATCGTGCAACGGTCATTTTCGCACCTCTGTTATCCATTATCCATTAATTCTATCCCCTTTCTGATTCGGATGGTCCAGGCTATGATGTGCTTCCTATGCTAAACGAAGACATTGTGAGTAATGATACCCATTTGGGTTCGGGACAACGAAAGCTGTGAGCAGAGACTGAATAACTGCCGTGACCATTGTCTGATTATCATGAAGAAATGGAAGGTGCGTGTTCACCCTCGAATTTCTATCGGAGGTTAAAGAAAAGGGTTAAAAGGGGTCGAGTTTTGCACTCGTCTGCAAACATTTCAATCCTCAAAGACGCGCGCTTCTCTGGCAACATGTATAATTTCTTCGGCAATCTCGTGCTCGCCGCTATGACCGCTGCCGAACTTTCATGTGCGTGAGCGCTGTAATTTTGTGCCCTCGTACTTGAGGCTCAATCCTGTTTAGGCACGGGCTCGAACATCCCTACAAACTGCAACCGTACTGCGGCTGTCCAGTCTGGCGATACATGCTACACTTTTGAGGCCAGGAACAACGTTTCTACGTACGCATTAAGTTTATCGATGCTCGCTAGCATCGATATCTCACTGGAATGCTTTTTGATGACCCCTAGCTACCAGCTCGGATGTGTGAACAAAGGAATCATTGATCCCAGCTGCGACAACATTGTTGGTGGCGAGGTGGGATATCTCATGACGCCATGTATGCCAAGACTTACCGAGCACTGTTGTCAAGTGCCTCTGTCTGGGTATCCAGGGCCAAGATTGCTGGCAAACCTATCAAGTAAAGTCCGGTGACACTTGCGATCACATCGCGAATACGTACAACATACCGTTGGACACCCTCGAGGCAAACAACCCCGGCCAGTGCCCTCCCCTACTTGGCGAGGTCAGGTTTTGTGTGTCATAATGATGAATTGTCGCTGACCATCTTCACAGGTACTCTGTGTCTCTAGCACCATCTACAAGTACACCTGCCGCACCTCGGTGGCTTGAATGATAGTAGGTAGTGGCAATCTCAGCATGTATGGTTTGATTCAGAAATGGGCTTCTGCATATTGTGAACATGTGTTGTGTACGAGTATATGCGAGAATCAGCGTTGTGAATTGAATATGGCTGTTCTGTCTTCTCAGCTAGCCGTTACTCACGGACTGGCCCATTGAATCGTTTTTCTCCGCCTGTTACACCGCAAATTTTGATGACATCGTACCTCAGCAAAGCAGCAACTGCCATCAGCTTATAAGGTTAGACGATCAGGTGGTATTAAGTTCCTCTCATCTGTGAAATGACCAGTCAGTCAGAGCTCGATCATGCCAGAAAACTCATCAACACGTCATACTGCACGAGGTTAACATTCGGTCAAGGACAGTCACACCTCCTAGCGAGATGATCAGCTGATCTGTTACGCTTTATCTGCTGCGGTCCGTGTAGCAAACCAACGACCATCCCATCTTTGGTCGTCCCACGTTCTCGGGTATAGCCAACGTGACACTGCTCTCTCTGAACTCTTCATACAACTGCTAAACACTGCGGGTTTGATCGGGAGCATTACGTTCTGTGCGCCTGGCGCGAGCAGCAGGTTTGCGCTGGGACTGATAGGGGATTACCTCTCTCCTCGTATGTCCCGATGGTCTGAACGAGGATCCTGTTCTTCACCTTGTGGCCGCTTGTGACCTTTAAGTCAGGTACGGTCAAGGGAGGTACGGTCAAGGGAGTAGCACATCAGTGCATTGAGATGGGCGTGCCCATCTCCCATTGCAAGTAGATACCTATCTTTTGGTGACAACCTTCCAAATCTCATCGACGTGCTTAACTTCACCTCGCTCATGTCCAAGTCGTACCTCGACTTACAGTGCAATACGCTCACTCGACCATGCCAACGGCTTCCAACTTATCTACCAGAACTTGGGAACTTGACGGTGGTTATTACGAAGATACTAATGGGGGTCAGTTTTGACGGCCCGTCAGTCTTACATTAGGGCTGCATCCAGCCTTACATCATACGCATGTTGGAGGAAACGGTACTACGAGACAGTATTAGGTAGATTGGGAACAGTAGCAGGAAATGATTAGACTGGTTTTTTTGGCTTCTTGCAAGGCCTGGTTCGATTGAAGTATAAAAGCGCGTGAGCCGTGGGGTGTATCGTTGGTTGCTTTGTGTCTGGGACTGGCATCGGGTGAGGCAAGTATCGGGACTCGTGTAGCGGGGGGAAGGACTGCATGGATTGGACATGAAGCCGTCACCGCCGCTGTCTCCGCGTAAGCTTGTGAGCGCGAGTCAAGACAATCAACATGGATTGGAGGGGCGAAGAACGCTTGGCTGGCACCAGAGATGTCGTGATTAGCGTGCATGAGATCGCCATACTTACCTTCAAGTTGTGCGATGGGCATAGATTTCTGACATTCGTACTAGTCTGTGTGTCCTGGTCCCGCCATACATGTACACGAGCATCCATAACGTCAGGCCCGTCGCACGTACAATATTCCCGAGTGCGTTGCGTTGGAGAAGTAGAACCCGAGTGGTGCGACCTCGATGTTGGCCTGCTGACTAAGCTATGGCACCTCTACGTACAGTACATTTTTGCCCAAGGCGTACCTGCGCTCGACGCTTCTTTTTCACCTGTCTAACCCTCCCACCCCTGCGACTATGTTCTAATGTCCTGTAAAGGTCACTGGCGAACCGATATTTTTTTCGTGTGGTTATGTGGTGTTCATATGCAACCACCATGATATGTTCTCGTGAGGAACGTCATTGAGATCAGGCAGGCCGTTGGAAGTCCATGGAAAAGGACGGTATGGCGCCGTTCGAGGTCTTGACTCGAGCAACATTTCATTTCATCACCGCACTCATGACGGGTAACAAACTGATGAGTACGGTATGGATTCGCAGACTTTCAGTGCCAGCATGGTGACAACGGCTCTCAATCGGCGACCCAAGGGACGTAGTAAGTAACGTCTTAGTCCTGCCCTTCACCGCTTCCATGGACTCTAACTTGAAGTTAATTGTTTTCAGCAGAAAAGGAAATCGGTCCCCCGCTTTAAATCATTAGCTTTCGACCCGGAAAGTTTTCTTCCATCCATGCCGTCGCCCCAAGCCTCCTCAAAACCAGTTCCGGCTTGCTTGCCTCCCCCACCTGTCCCCTTCTCTTCGCATGTTGATTTGTTATCAAATGCAACCGTCATAATCTGTTCCCGTGAAGACTTGTGTCACCTCCTCACTACCTCACCCTCATCGCAACCTGGGCTCACTTGGCACCCTACGCCAACAGTTTCCAAGACCGCTTTCTCATCGCCTTCAGTTCCCGAAGCTCTTAAATCTTCCAAATATCCATTGGCGGTTTCTGCCCCCCAGTCATCCCAGACACCCGTCATACTCTGTTCCCGTGATGATATATTTCACCTCCTCACTGCTCCACCTCCACCGCAATCTGGGCCGGCACATTTCCCTACGTCAACGGTTGCCAGGGACGTCACCCCAGCCCCCAAAGCTCCTGAACCTCCGTCGATGATCAATGAGAACGATGATAACGATTCGTTTGACACAGCCTCCCAGTCGTCGCAGCCGTCTCTCAAGTCTGTGAGCAGCCAAATCCCAAAGCCCGAGGGGGAACCCGGCAGACCCGGGAGGGGCGGTTATAACTTGGAGGCTCAGCTGGCCTGGAACAGCACGACGTTCTTGAAAC
>JBBPOF010001161.1:0-12241 GCA_038091315.1 Porphyrellus cyaneotinctus | reverse complement strand
CAGGGGAAAGTCAAATGGTGTCGATGTCCATGGCCATTGGATTGTGTGAGTGAGGGAAAGAAGAGGAGGAAGTGGAGGGGATGTATGGCCCTCCCTTCCAAAGGGATTTTAACTGATTGGCAGCATCAAAGAATTGACCCACTTTATCGAGCCATCTGGAGACCATGGAAGGTTCATCTGGCAAGGCTGTCATGTTCTGCACAAGCAACTCTGTCACTGTGCATTTGGCCAGGTCCTTGAGGATATCCTGGTCTGAGACACTGCTTTGTCCTGCCTGGAGCTCAAAAGCCAAGCAGAATGCATGGAAGTCACCTTGGAAGGGCTTTCCCTCTATGTGAATGCTGTGCAAGGCCATACAGGCCCTTGCAGTGGTGTCCTTGGGCACAAAGATGCGCTTAAAGTCCTCCAGAAACTTTTCCAGCATCTTGTGTGCTGACTCAATACTCAGATCAGCCAGCTCCATGAGCCATCCCTCAGAGAAGGCTATGCTCTGCCCCTTGCTCATTTTATTGAGGAAGGTAATTGCGGTGGCGTCATTGGAGTAGTGGGCCATATTCATGGTGAAGTAGGCCTTCATAACTAGGAGCCAGTGATTGGCATCCTCAGCTTTCCTAAAGAAGTCATCAGATAGTCCAGCTTCAAGCTCAGACTGTTTGTTGGAAGTAGACATGATGGCAGGTGTGGATGGGTAGAGGGGAGGGTCTACTTGGATAGGTTCATTGAAGCAAAGGTAGTCATCGTCAGGGGGAGGTGCCTGTTCTGAAGGTAGAGGGTGGTACTCATGAAGAGACGCAGCAACCTCTCCTCAGGGAGTGTGAGCACAGGGAGTGGCAGAGGATGACATACTGGCAACAGCTACAAATTCCAGGAAGGATCTGCCAGAAGGTTGGAAGGAGCTTGGTAAAGCTATGAGATGTTGCAAGCGATCAGTTCTCAGTTCTTCTGTCAGATGATATTCCTCATTTGAGGATGAAGAAGAAGGAGATCCACTACAAGGTGTAGAGGTACCAGAAGGAGAGCAGGAAGCTTCCTCATTGGTGTTGGAGAAGTTGGTGGTGGAGAATCAACGAATGGTGATGGGTGGGTGTCCTGTTGCATGGTGGCAAGGACATTGGAAGATCTAGTTCTTTTGTTAAGAATGCAGACACTAGTCTCCAGTGTGGTCCTAGTTTCATTGCTGGGAACAATGACAAGTAGGTCTTGTACCTGAGCTATCGGCATATGGAGGGAAGTCTTGCATAGACACATCTAACTGCAGAAGAGAAGGTCTCACTCAGATGGGGCCAAGTGGTACTAGAAACTAGCGTGTTAAGCATAGAACTAGATGGGGAATACTAGTACATGTAGCAAGGTATATATAGGGAAGAGCAGAGTATGAAATGGAAATGAGAGATCCCATTTTGGGAGGTGCTGTCTGTCCATGATGAATTAAGAAAGGTCAAGTAAGCCACAATGAAAAGGGAATGGACCTTGACAAAAAGAGATGGATGCAGCCTAAGAAGTCAGAAAGGAAATATGGCTGCATCACCACGACCAAAAGAAGATGGGCCATACCACTTTGGGAATGAACCTAGACAAAAAGGGAATGGAGGTTAACATAATAGGGAATGGGCCATGTGTGCAGTTCCATATGCTGTCTAAAGAGGAAACAGTGGAAACTGAATGAAGTCTGGAAAATGAAAGGGCAGGTCCTCAGGATCTATAGGGGTTGGGGCAGATAGGGGTAATGTGGATGGGGCAAACAAAGGGAAAATTGTAACAGCCCTGGCACCTCCTCCACCCCCACTCCCAAGAAATGCGTGCAGAAGGTCACTAAAGAAGACCTCCCCAAACTGGAAGAAGTAGAGGACAATGATGACAATGAAGCAACTGTCCATCAGATCTCTTTCACCATGCTGGATTTTTGAAACGGGAAGATTCACTGATGCAATCTTCCCCCTCTTCATATACGTGTGCACCTGTACTAGTGTGCTCTGAGACCAAAGCAATCTGAATCCCTGTTCAACTCATTGTACCCTTGCACACCATGAAAGTTGTCGATACCCATGCCCTTATTGATAGCAGAGCTGAAATCTCCTGCATCAACTGGGCCTTTGTCTGAAAGAATAGACTCCCCACCACTTGCCTCCCAGAACCCATCCTCATCCAAAATGTTGACCAGACTGACAACAAAGGAGGACAGGTCCTCTTCATCACTGACCTCTTCCTGAACATAGAAGGAATTGCCCAATGAATCACCTTCTACGTCATAACTATGGCAAGGAAAACCTCATCCTTGGCCTTCCCTGGCTTTGCAAAGCCAACCTAGACATTGACTGGTCCTGCCAGACCATTTCCCTCTCAGAATCCATTGACAAATCCAAGGTGCTCTACTCCCTCTATGCATCCAACAATGAACAATATGAATGAAAGTTCATCAGACCACCCCCCCCCTCATCATGTATCCATCACCCCAGAAACCGACCAGAACTTTATGATTTCCTTGGAGTAGAGTCAGAACAACAGTGGAACCACTGAGCTACCCAGAACTATGCTCTCTATTGCATAATTAACACTGGAGCCAAAACCATCAGCAGATTCATCAGATGTGATGGACACATCATCCCTGCCTCCACCATTGCAAAGTTAACCCATGCCACCGAACTCCCTATGGCTGCTGAAGCCGCCAAGCCCAAGGCAACCCTTCCCCCTGAATATACTGACTTTTCCTCTGTCTTCAATGAACCATCCACTGGACAGCTTCCCCCATCCAGATCCTATGATCATGAGATAAACCTCAAAGAGTCTTTTACCCCCAAATTTGGAAATCTCTACCCCCTTTCCCCCAATGAGAAAGAAGCAACCAAGAAGTTCCTAGATGAAAACCTCCCTGCAAGAAAGATTGGCCCCTCGAAATCCTGTCAAGCAGCCCCTTTCTTCTTTGTAAAAAGGAAAGACGGCAAGCTCCGTCCTTGCCAGGACTATTGCCATCTAAATGAACATACCGAACGTGACGCTTACCCACTCCCCCTCATTGGTGACCTGATTGACAAACTGAAAGATGCCAAAGTCTTCACCAAGTTCGATGTGCAATGGGGATATAACAACATTCATATCAAGGACAGGCACCAATGGAAAGATGTCTTCCTCACTCACAAAGGGCTATTTGAGCCAATGGTCATGTTCTTTGGAATGACCAACTCCCCCACCACCTTCCAATGTTTCATAAACGACTCTTTCCGCAATATGATTGCAGAAGGATGGCTTGTGATCTACATGGAAGACTTGCTCATAGCATCCCCTGACAACACCACCCATACCAAATGCACCAGAGGCATCCTAGAATGCATGAAGGAGCTCGACCTCTACCTTCACCTCAAAAAATGCAAGTTCACCACCTCTGAGGTTGAATACCTTGGAATGATTGTGAAACCAGGAACCCTTGCCATGCACCCTGTCAAGCTCGACAGAATTGCTGCTTGGCCCATCCCCACTACCATAAAACAAGTCTGTTCCTTCCTGGGCTTCACCAATTTCTATTGACAGTTCATTCAGAACTACTCCACCATCACATGCCCCCTCATAGACCTCACCAAGCTCACCCAGACATGGGATTGGTCCCTCACTTGCCAACAAGCCTTCAACACTCTCAAACAGTCATTCCTCAGCCAACCTGTCCTCCAACTCCCTGACCCCAATGCCCCCTTTGCCATTGCCACTGATGCCTCGAAGTTCGCATCTGGAGGGATCCTCCTACAGGCCAATTCTAATAGAGAGTGGCACCCTTGCTTCTATCTCTCCCAATCGTTCTCCTCTGCTGAATGCAACTACAACATTTACAACAGGGAACTTCTCACTGTCATCTGCACCCTCAAAGCGTGGAGACACTATCTTCACAGCTTCCCATTCTCCATCCAGACATTCATGGACCATAAAAATTTCACTTACTTCCACCAACCCCAGAATCTTAATCATCGACAAGCCCACTGGCTATTCGACCTCTCCAATTTTGATCTCAAAATGATCCACGTCCCCAGGACCTTCCTTGCAGGACCTGATACACTCTCTTGCTGACCTGATCATCTCCCCACATCTGACCTAGATAATGAAGGAGCTACCCTCCTCCTACCTTCACTCTTTGTTCATGTCATTGACACAGCTGTGTGCAACCACATTCAGAAGTACTCCAAAGATGACCCCTTCCTTATCACTGCCCTCCAAGCTATCAACGAAGATATTCCCCCACCATTCTGCTCCTGCCTCGCGGATTGGCAACTGCATGACAGCATCCTCACCTACCAGGATCGCGTCTATGTTCCCCCTTCTGATAATCTCCACCAAGACATCCTCCACTGCTGTCATGATCATGAAATCACTGGTCACCTGGGGTTCCTCAAAACATGTCAGCTGGTTGCCACTGAATATTGGTGGCCCAGCCTCACCCACTCTGTCTGGAAATATGTTGAAGGCTGTGCAACTTGCCAAGCCAACAAAGTGAACATGCATCCTACTTGTCCCCCTCTCTCCCCGATCAAGTCCCATTCCTCCCATCCCTTCCAGCATATCTCCTGCAATCTCATCACGGATCTTCCTGAATCCTCTGGCTTTGATTCCCTCTTGGTCGTGGTGGACCACAGCCTTACTAAGGGGGTAATCCTTTGCCCCACCAAGAAAACAGTCACTGCAGAAGGAATCACCTCCCTCTTTTTCCACAAAGTATACAAATGCTTTGGCCTATACAACAAGGTCATCTCCAACCAAGGCCCTCAGTTCTCCTCCTCCTTCGCCAAGGAACTTGGCTGCCTCTTGAATTACGACCTCTCCCTATCCACTGCTTATCACCCCCAATCCAACGGAGAAACAGAATGTGTCAACCAGGAAGTTGAAATGTTCCTATGGATCTACTGCAGATCACACACAGCCTCTTGGGCTGATTCTATCACCCACACAGAATTTGCACACAACCACCACCCTCATTCTGTCACTGGCAAGTCCCCCTTCAATCTCATAATGGGATGTGAACCCTATGCCCTACCTTCCATCCTCCCAGAATCCTCCATCCCCGCTGTAGAAACTTGCCTCAAGGCTCTATCTGCTGCTCAAGACAAAGCTCTCGCAGCCCATGAACTCACTCGACACGTCATGGCCTCCTGCATCCGCTCCAAGTTTAAACCATTCTTGAAAGGAAGTAAGGTTTGGCTAGAAGCCCACAACCTGAAATGCAACCTTTCATCTCCAAAATTCGCCCCCAAACAAGGACCCTTCACCATCACCGACATCCTATCTCCCCTATCATACAGACTCCAACTTCCACAGACATGGAAGATCCACCCCATGTTCCACACCTCTCCTTTATTGCCCTATCATGAAAACCCTGTTCACAGTCCAAATCACCCAAAACCCCCACCTGACCTTATTAACAGTGAAAAGGAGTTTGAAGTTGAAAAACTTCTGCGCCACCATGGCTCCCCTTCTCACTGCTCCTTTTTGATCCAATGGAAAGGGTACACAGCCAAAGAAGATTCCTGGGTCCCTGAGTCCAATTTAGGACATGCCAAGACCCTCCTCCATGCTTATAAGTGCTCTCACTCCAAAGCCTTTCCTCCCAGATCCTGAAAATGACCTACCCTTCCACCATCAACACTGCTCATGCCCACCTTTCTTCCATCTCCATTCCCCCCACTGCTACTCGCAGACTTGTCCCTATCTCAGACAATCTCAAACTCTTGGAGCTCCTCCTCACAGACCGAGGCCTGTCACTATCCATCAAAAATCAAATAGAAGTGAACTCCCCCCTCAACCTCCTGTATTTTGCCTTAAACTCCGCCATCTCCCTCCATCAATATGTAAAATACTCTGTCACCCCCAACGACTCTCCTGAGGACTCCCACCTCATAGCTGCCACCTACCTCTCCCACATCAACATGGAGCACACCATCCAGTATCTCTTAACCATGCTCATGCAGCTTGGTATGCTTGACTTATCCATAGAAATTCATAACACTCTCTGTAATAGCCTAAACACCCCCACTCTTGCCACTCGTATGCCTACCCCAGCTCCATCTTGCCCCTGGCACCCCACCACCTTAGTCCCTTCCTCTCCTAGACCACTCTCCCAACAGTCCTCCTCATCATCCTCCAGTGGCTCCATCCACCCCATCGTCCTTAGTCTCTGTTCCATCTCTGATGCCAGGTGACATGCCCAGGCCATCGCAGACAGTATGCGTCTCCAGCTTGATGCCATCCTCAATACCAGCCACCCTCACTACAATAATGCCTGCTACTTATGCCACCGCCTCAGTCACATCAAATGGGACTGCCACCTTTATGAATGCCCTTACTGCCACAGGTTCGCCCCCAGACAGAACCAACAGCAATGCCCTTGTCACCCCTGTTCTCCACTGACCGCCCCCAGCGCACCCACCTCCATGGCCTCTAGCAGCACCTCCCTCGGGTCTACCATGGCCTCCAACCCTGCACCCCCACTTGCTGCTGCAGCAGACCCCAACGTTGATGATGTTGCATCCACACTTGCGGACCCTGGATAGTCCACCCTCCCTGGGACCCTGTCGTCCCCTCATTACATGCTGTGACCCATCTCACCTCCCCCATCATTGTCCACTGAGTCCTCCCTCACCTGCACTCCATCTCCGTCATTCAGTGACAACAACTACAACGGCTTCGATGACGACACCATGAGCAACATGACTGGTGAGCTGGTTGGCCAGGACTTTTACTTTTGAATGCAGATCTGGAAGCTCTGCCATGACTGGGGGGTAATGTTATAATTCACCCCTATCATTTTCCCTTTTTGCTTTCTCTTTTCTTTATCCTTTGATTTAGCTAAGCCCTGATTGGACTTATCTCATTTCTCTCACGATGACTCATCCCTATTCCACCACCTTCTGTTGTATTCCACTTGCTTTGTCATTGCTTCCTTCTATTATATTCTATCCAGTTCCATTTCGCTTACTCAGCCAGACTTCCTATGCCTGCCCTTAACTTCCCTAGCAGTACTTAAGTCACTGCTCTGGCGCCCTTGACTCTTTAAGCTAGACCTACTTGATACCTGCCTTGTATCTCACTTGGCCTCTAAATAGTAGCTCTCTGGTCCACTCCCTCATCACTCTCATTGAGTGGATGTCCTTCAAACCTCTGAAATCTCTGAACATCCATGATTGTTGAACTGTCCCTTCGACCCATCGAACCCTTGACTCTGCAGACTACACCCCTCAAGTCTACATCAGTCTCTACCTGAGGCTGTCATAACAGGTGCCACAAATCCACTGGAGGACCCCTTGTGTTTCTGGCCAATCAAGCAATGTATATACTTTATCACACCTCGATTGATAACCACTCTCTCCAAGATATCTGACCCAGTTGGATTTTGTGTTTGATGCTTGGTCACCTCTGTCTACCAACCTCAATTCACCACCCCTTTGTACTGCTCTATGTTTGGACTGTGGAGGAACTGACAATTCCTTTCTCCACTTGACCATACTTCAATTGGATAACCATTGGGGGTGGAAAGGTGGAACCACACTCACATTCTTCCACTGGATCCTGATTCATCTGGATTTGTATTCTATGCTCAATTCTTCATTGGCATTCAAGGAATATTAACCAGAGTGTCAATGGAAAATCAACCAGCTGAATCATTGAATTGTGATAACAGTCCTTCACACACTGTGTGCTACCCTCATCTTATAGATCCTTGAAACCACACATCTTTACCTCACATCTGATGATGATGAGATTCTGGAACTGGATCTAACCAGTATAACCAATCTCATTTTTAAATCATCATGATTGATGAATGAAAGATGATAGATGAACTTCATACTGGAATCTTGGCTAGATGATCAACCAAACAGAGATATGAACATTGACATCCCATGTAAAGTGTCAATTGACTGATGTTCAAAGGATGCTCATGTGATCCCAATATTGGACTACCATATCAAGAGGCATTTGGACTATATTAAAGCCATATTCAAAGAAAGGATTCTTCCCTCATTGTTTCATGGAGAAGAACAACAATCTATTTCCCACTCAACCATGAAATCAATTGTGTAACAACATGGCAAGGAAGTATAACCATGACCTATGGACTGATCATCCATCATGGAGATGTTATATTATGTCAATTCACAACAAAACCTGTGGACACTGCTCACATATAGATTTTGATTCCTATAAAGCATTGATTGGATTGACACCAGGACTGCATACACCCTGGAACCTTGATGACAACCATATCCATAGTGATATAAACCTCCATCATCACCTATAAAAGCTCTTTCAATATTGACAATGATATTCCCCTATGACTTCATTGTCACAAACCAATGATTTGTCCAATGGTATTAAACTAAATCATATGGACATGTCACATGATAAGGGAATATCAACATCTTACTCCATCAAAGTGCTCATCTAGGGTATTAAACCAGATGATTGTCATCTAAGCACTTATCACCATGAAGATATGATGAATCAGGTCTTGCCTCTAAACCAGGAAGCTTAAATGCTACAACCTGGATACAAGACACTGATATGGATAATGGAAAGGCATTTCATCTCATGACATATGTGATCATCATTCTTCACACATAAAGGTAACAGTTGGATAAACCATTAATGATATTCAACCCTTGTTATCAAACAGGAGGAGCATTATCATGCCAATGTGGATGAAACACAGTCATCGAGAAAAGCCACTATAAACAATAGAAAGTTGTGAACTTACCTCATGAAGCCATTCGAAGGCCATTCAATTGTCAATAGATGGTCAAGTTGTTATTAAGACATATTTTGAAGAGCATGCTTGATGATTCGCTCTGGATCATCCAACCAGGTGATATTGATTTTTGTATTATCTCTTGCCTATGGCATGGCTTGAGATGATGATTAGGCTTTCCATATAAAAAGCCTAGGATGTCATGAATGATGGATCTCATCAATCACTGATATCCTTGAATAAACCTAAAGGGATCATCAAGAATCAACCACATTCATATAAAAGACAAGCTAGATGACTAACCTCTGGATCACTAGAAGGATATGTCTGGTAGGGAAGGAAGATATAAGATTGTCTTATTGCTTTAACAGATCCATCAACAGGCATATAAAAGCCTCGGACTATCAAGAAGTCATTCTCTGGTAACAAAAACTGATCAAGGAAAATAGGAGCTCCTTGAACTCTTGATGGATTATAGGCAATGGTGTTACAGATTTGGATCTCCAAATCAAAATGACATCATCATCTGAATCATCAATCTTGATGATGATTCCTCAACAACCAAACCTCTTATTTGATAAAGAAGACTAATTCATGAAGAAGGGATGATTGATATTCTGGAAGATGATTCTATTGAACCTGGGGTCATTACCAAACCAGAAGAAATCATCTAGGACCACAATGATATCCTGATACTGTCAAACATCCATTTGACATTGGAAATTGGATTTGATCATTGATTCAATATAACCAAGATGATAATCAGGATCACCTAATATAGTTCTTTAGATAACCATTGATAATAACCAGATGTTAACCAATTGTTGTTGTGTTGGATCTTAATCAACATTATCCATATATGAGATGTATCAATCTTTAGATTAGAATAAGTATATCAATATCATGGCAATATGTGGATTACCACTGATAACCATGAATAATCCATTCACCAAAGAGAACTTGGCACTGATAATCTATCATTGAAAATGCTCTAGGCAATGTATACTCTCTGGATCAACAATATGAAGATATGGATCTGGATCTTAACCAGAATAACCAATCTTTAAATTGTCATAACCAAGACCAACATTGGTCATAAACCAGATTCTCTGGATAAGAGTATATGCAGTCCATTCTTTTTCTATCCAGGGCAATAACCAAGACAGATATGACATGACAAATCCTTCAGATGCTCTACAAAAGAGTAGTTCTTATAATCAACCACTATTATACAGTTGAAGTATTGTTCATCCAAGGATTTGATTGTTTTCTTATAGCTGATGAACCTTTTGGATTTGAGTCTTCATGATCAAGATTCTATTTGATATCAAAGAGGAAGGTTGAGATCTAACCATGGAGTCATCAGGCCTTTCATCTTCACATATTCATTTTTCATGGCCCTGACACTTTACCATTGGGATGATGAGATAATGATTAAAGCTCAAGAAATGAACACACAATCCCCTTAAATGATGAAAGAAAGGTTTAAGCTATTCATTTGGTTACATATTCTTCATCATGAGGAGGAGTATTGAAATCCAATCTGATTGAATGTCAGACCTTTCTATTTTTGATCTTCTCTTTCACAGTCTAGACTCCACATCATGGGGATTAAGTCATGATGATGACTAACTCACTCATATCTCTTATCAGGAGATAAGAGATATTTATAGCCTTTCTTTGTGATCAGCTGATAAGCCAGATAGGTGGCTTTACTGCTATTGGCTGGAGATAAGGAGACAGATAAGCTCTTCTTATACCATTAGCTCAAAACATTCCTTGATGTTCTTTGCCTGCCCTAAAGGGCTTCTTTCTCTCACACCTGCCCTAAAGCATGGTGTGTATATATCAGGGCCCTAAGCCCCTTTAGTTGGAGCTTCTAGAGAGCCTTAATCTGTATTTCCTAGTACTGGATATACTGTGGTTCTAACCACTCCTTTCACTTGCTCTCACTCATTCACTGTAATGACCTTCCTCCTCTACCCAGCTGACATGTTGGCATATAACCTGTCATATCCCAGATTTTCATTAAGTCCAACTCCGGGCTTCCAAATAGACTCCAAGCATATTCCGACCTTTTCTCCTTTCTCGCTTTCTGGACTTGTTCTCCGCTTTCCTCCGGTTTTGACTCTGTTCCTATTATTCATTTTGTATGACACTCATCATTGCTAACAAGCTTCAAATCTGTGTCTCGCTTAGTAGCACAGCTCTGGGCATACTTACCTCCATCACAGCGCGGGGATATTTACTTCCGACCTCTGTGTAGTTAGTCATTCAGACCTGAGTCCTCCATACAGTATATAAACCTCTGTACTTTGTCTTTAGTACCTCAGTTCGAATATCAACTTAATCACTTCCTTCAAGTCACTCTTGATCCTTACTCTCATTCTCCTCTGAAATACAAGGTCCTTAGGGAACTGGCAAGGGCACGACACATAAGTCCTGCGCCGACGACCTCATTCCTCCATCTACCTCTGACCCTCCATTGTATCTCCAGTACACCTCTGACCCCAACCTCTGACCTCTTGTGCTCACGTACCTCCGGACTTCGTCGGACTCGTCCAGAAGAACTGGATCTAACATAACCTGTGAGTCTTCCCTCACTGGATTCCTGTACTGTTGTAGTGGGCACTCCCTCACTATTGGAATGACCATTGTGCTGTGGTCTAAACCATTGTAACAGATACAAGCTCATTACTTCCCACTCCTCCAGCCACTGTATCTTCTGTGGTTCAGCCAACTATTTCAGCAGGAAAATCTGTGACCTCAAAAAAACAACCTTCCTTTCTCTTGTCAACAGCATCTGGCAAACTGCTCACAGTGAGCAGGTTTGCTTCAGGTTTAATGGGAAAGGTTGCTCCATTCCAGAATGTTCCCATCTCCACCTCTGCTCTAGATGTAGTGGTCAGCACTCATTTCAAGAGTGCTTCCCCCAGTAACCTCCTTTGCATTGTTACCCCATTCTGCTGGCAGGCCTTGGAAGCTCTTCTCAGAGATGCTGGTGTGTTGGAGTCATTTTCAGATGTTCCAAAAGGCATTCAATTTAGTTGGTGCCTTGGCATCATAGATTCCTACCCTCTCTCCTCCTCTTTTTTGCCATCCAATCATCACTCTGCTCACAACCATTCAGACTTTATTCTTGACTATGTTGAATCTGAACTTAAGGAGGGCCATTACTCTGGCCCCTTCCATTCTAGCCCTCTCAGTGTCATTTCCAAATCCAGTTCATCAAAATTTTATCTAATCTAGCACCACTCTTTCCCTTAGGGTGATTCCTGCATACCTTCAGTTAATTCACTTATAGGCACCTCTTCCTTCAAGGTACCTTCAGTGACTATTGGCTCCTGGTTGCTCATATCCCACCAGGTGCTCATGCAGCAGTTTTTGATGTCAAAGCCACTGACCAGCACTCTCTCCTTGCCCCTGAGGACCAACACCTGGTTTGTGTCTTACTAGATTTTGTTGATCCCATTCAAGTCTTTCTTGACCATTGTGCCTCATTTGGAAGTGCTTCTTCTTCCT
>JBBPOF010001160.1:0-12243 GCA_038091315.1 Porphyrellus cyaneotinctus | reverse complement strand
CCTTTGAAGAAGACTTCTTACAGTCCTTTGCCATGTCACCAGCTAGGCCACAGAACATGCAGAGTTTCTCATCAAAGCGTGTTGGCATTCAGCGGCGGTGAGCTTGCTATCTGTGCTAAGTTTTGATGAGATGTTGGATTTGGGAGTGGAGATGTTGGCAGACTTGCCCTTAGACTCAGAAGAGTCCTTGGACTTGCCACCAGAGTTGTTTGAGGTGTCAAAATCCAACCTGATTGGATGTCTTATTCAGACTTCTAACTTCATGGTCTAGACTCCATATCATGGGATTATATCATGATGATGACTATGATATTCATATCTCTTATCTGTTGATAAGAGATATTCATAACCTCTCATTGTGATTGGTTGATAAGCCAGATAGGCGGCTTTACTGCTATTGGCTGGAGATAAGGATGTAGATAAACTCCTTTTCTGCCATTGGCTCAGAACATTCTTTGATGTTCTTCACCTGCCCTAACACATGGTGTTTATATACTGACTTACTATTGCATGTACAGTAAGATATGTTGAGAGGAGTGTAATCCGAAGGTTACTAACCTACTTGGTGGTGAAGTGGTAGCTCTGAGATCATTGTGGAATGGGTTCAAGAGTGTTATTCAAATTCAGACTCAGATGAGTCTTATATCCTATAGGTGAGTATTATGTAAGCTACTATATGCATACACTACATTTCAACACTCCCCCTTGCTTAGTTTACAGTAGTAGACTATAAGTGATAGAAGGAATTTGTGATAGAAAAGGAAAAATGTCCACACAACCAATCAGTGGTGGTGAGTATTCTATCTAAAAACTAATCCAAGCTGGGAATGGAACTTCTCGAACAAGACACATCCAAGGTTCTTTGTGAACATATCTGTGGGATTGTCAGTTTCTGGGATATAGTATAGTTTGACCTGTTTCCACATCATCACAGCGTCACGTATGAAGTGATACCAGATGGGGATGTGCTTGGATCTCTTCTCAGTCACTGGGTTTTGTGCTATAAAGAGCGAACCCCGATTGTCACCACAAATAGGGAAAGGGCCTAGGTGGTAGCCTAACTCCTCCATCATCTGTTTGATCCAAATGACCTGGCAAGAACAATCGCTCAGTGCCATATACTCGACTTCTGTGGATGACAAAGCAATGACTTTCTGAAGATGTGAATTCCAAAGAAAGACACCATCTGCGAGTTTCAGGAAGAATCCTGTCTGCGAGTGATAGGTGATCTTGTCCTGACCCCAATCAGAATCTGTACAGACAAAGATGCCTTTATTGCTAGCACCATCATAGACTAGTGAGTAATCTCTGGTGCCTATCAATTAGTGACAGATATAGAGAGCCTTCTCGAGGTGGTCTCTTGATGGGTTGGCAGACATATGAGTGAGTTGTGTCACCACATACACAATGTCTGGTCAGGTTCCGATCATAGGATATAATAACAACCTGATAATGGTCTGGAAGCACGTCCGCAACTCAGGATTAATGGGGGACTCATTCTTCCTGGGGTAAAAACCCTGTGGCAGTGGTGTGGGCATGGATTTAGCATTTTCCATTCTGCAGTGCTCAATCACCTTGTCAAGATAAGCACACTGGTCAAGGAATAGTTTCCAACCTTCTCATTGTATAGTCATATGAAGGAATTCAATAGGAACTCCTAAGTTGCGGCATTCCCATTTCTTCATAAACATGGCCTTTACCTTATTTACAAAGGCTTTGTTCGGTCCGCAGAAGAGGGTGTCGTCTACATAGATGATCGCTAGGATAATGTTATTCCCTTTGTGATAGATGAATAGTCTGGTGTCAGACTTGAGCCAGGTGAATCCTAGTTCCTGCATGGATTTGTCCAATGTGCGCCACCAAGCTAATCCTGCTTGTTTAAGGCCATATAAGGCGCAGAGGAGTAGTAGGACTTTGCCTTTGAGGTGAGGGGGCAAGAAGCCCTCAGGAAACTCCATGCAGAGTTCCTCTTCCAGTATGCCATATAGATAGGCAGAGTGTACATCTAGAGTGGTGATATACCAGTCTTCTAGAGCACAGAGGGCGAGCATGGCCTGCACCATCTCAAATCGTACTACTGGGGAGAAGATGGCATTGAAGTTGGTGCCTTCAACCTAAGTGAAGCCTTTGGCTACCAGTCGGGCGCACTTGTATCAATCAGGTTTGACATTGAATACCCATCTGTTTTTAATGACCTTCTTATGGGTTGGTCTGTCCACAATCTTGTAGACCTTGTGATCCTTGAGCATTTGGAGCTCATCCTCACATGCTTTGCACCAGAGTAAATGTTCTTTGGCAGGGAGCTTGAGAATGTCACAGGTGTGTCTCTCCCTTCCTGCACTAGGCACTCAACATCCACCTCTGAAGGAGTTGGGGAATGAGGCATAGCGCCAGGAACTGGTGGTGTCTCTGGTGCAGGTACGGGTTGGTCCTCAACTAGCTTTCACCAGCAAGACTCACTCTCAATGTCCTTGATTTGTTCCACAGGGGTTTATCCCCATAGACATTATCTGGATGAGTAGGCAGATGATGTTGCTGGGCAGGCTGTCACCTCGGAGGTAAGGCTGGTGGGCCAATCAGGGGTGGTTGAGGTGTGTGAGGTGGAGTTACAGGGTCTGCCGGTGGAGCTGGAGAGGGTGACCATGGATGAGGGGGATCATGAGTGGGTACCACATCAGAGTGATCAGAATCGGAATCAAAACCATCATTCGAATGTTCATCAGAGATGTCATCATTATGAGAGTGATGATCGTGTGGAGGGTGTGATAGCGGCTTATGTGGTTGCACTTTTGAGCATCAAGAGAAGAGGTTTTCATTGAAGATTGCATGCGCTGATGTATGGATAGCATTATTTGGGCACATAAAGAGGTAGTTGGTGTCTGATCCTACAGCGATGCCAAGGTAGACCATCAACTGCGATTTCAGGTTAAGCTTCCTGCCACATGTCTCTTCAGGAATGTGCACATAGGCACCACATCCGAAGATGCATAAATGAGAAATGGAAGGCTTCTCCCCCTTGAGTAACTCCAGGGAGGTCTTCCAGTTCAAACGAATGTTGGGTGTCCTATTATATATATGGACTGCATGTATCATCGCAAACTCCCAATAGGAAGCCAGTAAGCAAGTGTGTAACTGCATCACTTGTGCCTTATCCATAATAGTGCAGATGAAGCATTCTGCACACCTGTTCTGCTGATGTGCATATGGGGTGGACTGTGTAATTTTAATTCTGTTATCTCGCATGTATGTCATATCCCAGATTTTCGTTAAGTCCAACTCCGGACTTCCAAATCAACTCTGACCGTATTCTGACCTTTTCTCCTTTCTCACTTTCCGGACTTGTTCTCCACTTTCCTCCAATGTTCATTCTGTTCCTATTATTCATTTCATATGACATTCATCATTGCTAACAAACTTCAAATCTGTGTCTCGCTTAGTAGCACAGCTCCAGGCATACTTGCCTCCGTCACAGTGCAGGGATATTTACTTCCGACCTCTGTGTAGTTAGTCATTTGGACCTAAGTCCTCCATATATAAACCTCCATACTTTGTCTTTAGTACCTCAGTTCAAATATCAACTTAATCACTTCCTTCGTGTCACTCTCGACCCTTACTCTCATTCTCCTCTGAAATACGAGGTCCTTAGGGAACTGGCAAGGGTGTGACATATAAGTCCTGCGCCAACGACCTCATCCCTCCGTCTACCTCTGACCTTCCGTCGTACCTCCGGTACACCTCCGATCCCAACCTCTGACCTTTGTGCTCACGCACCTGCGGACTTCGTTGGACTTGTCTGGAAGAACCGGATTTAACAGTATATTCAAACTAAAACTTGTTAAAGTTCCCAACTATGACTAGCCGCACCCATACTTGTGCTCCCCGCACAACTCACAACTATCTGCTCCAGACTGCCTTTGGCAGTCACTGAACAATTCCTGGCAAGTTCATCAGTCTCACCGCACATACCATGCCCTCAATCTCAGAATTGCAAGGCATCTCAACCTCTCCGCTTACTCTGCTCCCCTCCTGCATCTGCAAACTACCTCCGGACAATGAAAACCTTTGTAGTGAACGTCCAGAGAACCCAGTAGGACGTGGAGCAGGAGGTGGGGATGGTGACAACAATGGTGACCCAGATGACTCCCCCAACTCTTCCAACCCCGACGACGATGATCCATTCATCGACAACAATGACCCTATAAACAACCTCATCGACGCCATCTGCAACATGACTCGCCAAGCCATCTGTCGTGGAAGAGGCTCCTCCAAGTCCAAAACCAAAGTCCATGAACTGGACACTTTTGATGGATCTAATCCAAAGAAACTTCATTCATTCGCTGTTCAATGTGAACTAAACTTTCAAGCAAACCCCCGTTCTTTCAGGATGGATCATAACAAAGTAACATTCACCCAATCCTACCTGAAGGGCATGGTCCTGCACTACTTTGAGCCAGACCTGCTCAGAGATGTAGCTCTGTAGCATCGCCCGCTCTGGATGGACAACTGGCAGTCATTCCTCTATGAGCTCCAGGCCAACTTTGGCCCCCATGACCCTGTTGCTGAAGCAGAGGCTCAGCTCAAGCAACTGCACATGCGGGATAACCAGTGCATCAGCAAATACATCGTCGAGTGGAATCGACTCGCGAACCAAGTCTGCGAGTGGGGTTCCGGTGCACTCCGCCGGAGCTTCTACAACAGACTTCCGGATCATATCAAGGATGAGATCACCCATCAGGGTAAGCCTGACACCATCTACGCAATGTGCACTCTCATGCAACAAATCGACCAAAGGTATTGGGAGTGCAAAGAAGAAGTCAACCGTGCTTCTAAGGCCTCTGGTTCGACCCCCAACAACTCGTCCTCCCGTTCCTCCGCTCCCACTCCTGCCACATCATCATCCACCTTAAACAACTCTGGTGGCAAGTCCAAGGACTCTTCTGAGTCTAAGGGCAAGTCTGCCAACATCTCCACTCCCAAATCCAACATCTCATCAAAACTTAGCACAGATAGCAAGCTCACCGCCGCTGAATGCCAACACGCTTTGATGAGAAACTCTGCATGTTCTGTGGCCTAGCTGGTCATATGGCAAAGGACTGCAAGAAGTCTTCCTCAAAGGCTTCCAAGGCTTGTGTGGCTACTGCCACTGCACCTCTGGGAGGCAAACCAGTTGACTCTAAAGAGTCAGAAAAATAGTCTGCAGCCTCCATAGCTCCGCATGGTCTGGAGGTTGTGTTGATGATGATGACAACTACATACTAAAGGAGATTCGACTCAATGCATCCACTCTCTCTGACCCCAAATCCCTCATACCCACTGTCTCTTTAGTTGCCTATGATATCCCTTCATTTTCAGCACTCATAGATTCAGGATCCTCCAATTGTTTTATAGATATGACCTTTGTTAATAACCATGGACTTCCGACCTACTCCTATGATACCTGCTTCAACTCCACCTTTTCGATGGTACTATGAACTCAGCCATTACTCAAGCTCTTGACCTCTCCATGCATTTCAAAACTGGTGATATCACTCCAATGACATTATATGTCACCCCACTTGATGGCTCCTATTCCCTTGTTTTAGGACACAACTAGCTCACCTGCTACAATCCATTGATTGATTGAGTTATGAGCAGTATCTCGTTCCATTCACCTGCGCAAGCCATGCCAGCACCTCTGAGCTCACCCCTGCAGCCTTCAGTCATACCTCTGGCTGACTCTTCCAATCTGCCATGTTTCCATGATTGCAAAGCCCCTCCTATCGTGTTTGTTAGTGCACCTACATTTGCGCTAGCTTGTCACTTGGAAGGTTCTGTCAAATTCAGTCTCCAAATCCACACCAAGGAGAGTAACCTCTGTTCCTCCACTACTTTCAATGATCCAGTAGACCTTTCCAGTATACCTCTGGACTACCATGAGTTTGCTGATGTTTTCAGTAAGAGCAAAGTATCTATGCTACCTCCTCATTGCAGATATGACCTAAAGATCGATTTGGAAGAAGGCACCTCTCCTCCCCTTGGTACCCTCTATTCCCTTTCCTCTACAGAGCTTGAGGCACTTTGTACATTCCTCAATGAAAACCTCACTAACAGATTTGTCTGTCCCTTCTCCTTCACTCATGCCACTCCAGTCCTGTTTGTCCACAAGAAGGATGGTTCACTCTGCCTCTGCATTGACTTTTGAGGACTGAACAAGATCACAAAGAAAGACTGCTATCCACTTCCATGCATCTCCAACCTCCTAGATGCTCTGAGCAATGCCAAGATGTATATCAAAATCAACCTCTGGCATGTGTTCCATCTGGTCCACATTGTAGAGGGTAACGAATGGAAAATGTCTTTCCACATGCATTATGGCTCATATGAGTGGCTGGTAATGCCTTTCAGTCTCATGAATGCCCCTGCTGCTTTTCAGCAGTCCGTGAATACTATCTTCACAGATCTACTCAATGTCTACATCATTGTCTATCTGGACGATATTCTGATATTTTCCATGGACAAGTCCACTACAAGGAGCATGTCCAGGAAGTCCTCCAACGACTCTGTAAACATAACCTCTATGCAAAACCTGAGAAGTGTAAGTTCCACACCAACTCTACCAAGTACCTCAGATACTGCCTATCTCCGGTCAGACTTACCATGTCTGCCAAGAAAGTCCAAGCCATACAGGATTGGCCCAAACCTTGTAAAGTCAAGGATACACAATCCTTCTTAGGCTTTGCCAACTTCTACTGTCATTTTATCGACAATTACTCTGCCATTGTCACTCCTTTAACTTGCCTTACCCACAAGGCCATCTCCTGGTTGTTCTCTGACAACTGTCACTTCGCATTTCAGAAACTTAAGGATATCTTCACTTCTGCTCCTATCCTTACTCATTGGATGCCTGATGCCCCTATGATTGTAGAAACCAATGCTTCTGACTACGCTATAGCTGGAATATTTTCTCTCCGATGTCCAGATGAGGAAATCCAGCCGGTTGCTTACTACTCTAGGATGCTGTCAGCTCCTGAGCTCAATTACGACACTCATGATAAGGAGTTGCTTGCCATTCACAAGTCTTTCAAGGCTTGGTGACACTATCTTGAAGGTTCTGCACTTCCAGTCAATATCATCACCAACCACAAAAACCTTGAATACTTCACTACAACCAAGCTTCTGACTTGCTGACAAGCCCAGTGGTCGGAGTTCCTCTCTGGATTCAATATGGTCATCCCCTTTTGTCCTGGTCACCTTGGTGCAAAGCCTGATTCCCTCACTAGATGATGCCGGGATGTCTACCCTAAAGAGGAGGATAAGGACTACGCCCATGTCAATCTGCACAACTTCCAACCAGTATTCACCTGGGAGCAACTCACTGTGTCCCTATGAGCCACTTACTTAGCAGCTCCGGTCCTCTGAGCCAGCTCCATCTTTGATGTTGAAAACCTTCATAACAACATTCTCTCTGCTCTCCCCTCAGACCCAGTGGCCTCTGTACACATGTCCAGCCCTCCAACATCCAACTCTCATTGGTCTATTGACACTGAAGGTTTCCTACATCTAGATAATCACATCTACGTACCCAATACTGATGACCTCTGACTCCATGTCCTCTGGTTCAAGCACAATCATCCACTTTCCAGACATTTCGGATAAAACCGTACTTTGGAGCTTATCTGCTGCAAATATACTTGGCCAGAAATCAGGACATTCATTCAGGAATACATGTCCTCCTGTACCTTCTGTGCACATGCTAAAGTTCCTAGACACAAACCATACAGTCTACTAAAACAACTCCCAATCCCAGAATGCCCATGGAACTCCACCTCAATGGACTTCATCAAACAACTTCTGGATTCCTCTGGTTACTCTGCTATCATTGTTGTTGTTGACTGTCTCTCCAAACAATGTATATTCATTCTGACGACAGACACCATAACTTCACTGGAGTTAGCTAAGTTGTTTTTGATGAACATCTTCTCAAAACATGGCATTCCCTCCCACATCACCTCTGATTGAGGTTCTGAGTTCATGTCACACTTCTTTAGATCTTTAGGAAAGGCCCTTGACATCCAGTTACACTTTACCTCTGGATATCATCTAGAAGGTGATGGCCAAATGGAGTGTATAAATCAGACACTAGAACAATACCTGCACATCTATTGCATTTACCAGCAGGATGATTGGTCTGAGCTCCTGCCTCTCACAGAATTCACATACAACAATGCTCCTAGTGCTACCACTGGTGTCTCTCTGTTCTTCATGAACAAAGGCTACTATCTGAACATCTCCGTACACCTGGAACATGATCTCACTTCCACTTGTGTGCTCAAATACTCAGTTGACCTTGACTCTTTACACCAATTCCTATGTGAGGAAATGGACCATGCTCAAAAGCATTATTAAGGACCTGCAGATGCCAAGTGAACTCTGGCTCCAGACTTCAAGCCCAGAGATCAGGTGTTTGTCAAGGCTAAGTACTTTAGGTCGACTAGGCCATCTAAGAAGCTATCAGAAAAGAACTTAGGGCTGTATGAAATCATTGCTAAAGCTGGTACCCATTCCTTTACACTCCACCTCCCTGAATCTATGAAATCTGTACATCTGGTATTTCACATCTCACAGCTAGAACTGTCAATACCCAACATCATACCAAACTGTGTACAACCTCCACCACCTCCAGTAAAAGTTGACGGAGAACTGGAGTTTGAAATCTCCAAGATCCTTGACTCAAAAATCAGAACTGTCAATACCCAACATCATACCAAACTGTGTACAACCTTCACCACCTCTAGTCAAAGTCAACAAAGAACCAGAGTTTGAGATCTCTGAGAGCCTTGACTCAAAAATCAATTGAAGGTGCAAGAACTGCAAATTACTCTATCTCATATGATGGTTAGGATATGAAGGTACTGATGAAGAAACTTTGTGGTTACTAGCTACCGAACTTGAACACATGTTGGAATTAGTCGCAGATTACCATCTCTGGTATCTAGACACATCGGGACCTCACAATTAGGTGACAAGGAACAATTTATTACTAGATTCACAGAGCAAGGCAACAAACAAGACTACTACTACTCTATTCTTCACCCTCTGCATTGCTCTCAGTCTCTTCCATCTCCTCCACTTCCTTCATTGTTTCCTCTATCTCATCCATTTGCTCCACCACCTCTGCAACCCTGTCCATCACTCCATCCTCTTCATCTGTGTCATCTGACATGCTTGCATTATTCTCCAATCCAGCTTGCATGTTCCACACCTGCTCCTCTTTTGCATACACCATCATCATCATCAGACGATTATGACAGGTGATGCAACAATTCGTCATCTGCATCTCCAATCACATCCCCATTAGTACCACTATGATACTGTGGCCTATCTCCACCAACTCTGCTGTGTTGTTGCTCTGGCTTGGACCTGCCTCCTCTGACTGCTGCTTCTTTGATGGTGGCACAACTTCCTTGATTTTGTTGTCACCTCACTTCCTGTGCCAGATTAGTTTCTCTTCTCCTGGCCATTTGCAATGCACCTTGACCACATGGAAACTCTTGCTGGAGGTCACCTTGGATTCTTCTCATAGCTTGCATGCAATGCTGCACTGGACACACTGGACACAGTCTGGTGCTGCCCACCCCTTGCCTTTGTTGGCACACTGTTGCACTGCTACCTCCATAGTTAGCTCTGACCAACTGCAAGTATTTTGTCACTCACTTGTTTTTTGGCCACCTCCTTGGCCTCCTTACGTCATTTCTCCTCAACCACCTTGTGTCACCTCTCCTCTTCAGCCACCTGCCTCACCTTCTCCTCCTCCACCTTCTTCCACACCTCCTCTGCCTTCTGTTGCTCCTCTGCCTCCTTCTTTGCCATCACTCATCATCATTACTCCTTCACCTTGGCATCCTAGATGTTGTTGTTGTTGTTTGCATCTCCTGCAAGATGCACAGTAAGGAACCAGAGTTCCTTATTGTTGTAGGGCATCATTTCCAGTCATCCTACCATCTTCCCACATTGTCCATTTCCATCTGCCATCATATCTGATCTGCCTGTGTCATATCTGCCTCAATCTGCCCATCCACATGCATCAGTCTGGTTGGATTGCTTGTATCCACTTTATTTCATATCAGGACCCTCTCATTTGGTCTTATTGGTGTTCTTTCATACTTTGTATTGAGTCTAGATCGATCAATCCACATAGGTGTTATTGACCCTTCATACATTTCTTTCATACTTCACATACACATCATCCTTGATTGACAGTTTCCTAGTTTGGAAGTCCTGGGTATGCCTATGACTATAAATTCTTTGTATTGCAATTTGTAATACAGCTTTTACATACCCATCTGCACTACACATCAAAGTCTGCCCATGTGCAGCATCATCTGTTGTCCATCTCTCCTATCATCATTGTCATCTGCCCCATTCTGCTCATATCTAGTTCTTGTTCTGACTGGTTTCTTCTTGATTGCCATCCTCATCTCATTCCCATTCCAGATTTGTTGCGTTCATGCCTGCACCTGTCTAGCAACATTATTCATTGCTCCCCTCTTCTCACACTTGTCTTTTCTCTCACTGTTCTCATTGTCTATCTGACTGGATTGGACTGGATTGGATTGCATTGGACCAGATTGCCCATGGATATACCTCAGTCTACATACCTTCACCCCCACCAACTCTCATAGATCCCTTGGGTCGAACAGATATTGCACCTCAGACCCATTCTCACTGATTAGTACCTTCTAGGATACACTCCAGAGCTACTATACGTTTTACAGCACATCAGACCAATTTTTGATGTCAGTAATATCAGACATGTTAAGGAAGAAGTTAAGGAGAAAGCCCAAATTTATACCGCATCACTAAAGGATTCAGACTCCACCACTTCAAACTCCATATGTCCACAATTCAGACATCAAAGCAAACCTCCACACTCATCACATTATCACTCTATGGCCTTCAGGAGTTCAGACCTAAGAGGAGGATACTGTCATATCCCAGATTTTCACTAAGTCCAACATTAGATTTCCAAACTGACTCTGAACCTATTCCAACCTTTTCTTCTTTCTCACCTTCTGGACTTGTCTTCCACTTTTCCTCTGGTTATGACTCTATTCCTATTACTCATTTCACATGACATCCTTCATTGCTAATAAGCTTTAACTCTGTGTCTCACTTAATAGCACAGCTCTGGAAATATTTACCTCTGTCACAGCACCGGGTATATTTACTTTTGACCTCTATGTATTTAGTTATTTGGACTTGATTCCTCCATATATAAACCTCCATACTTTGTCTCTGTACTTTAGTTTGAATATCATCTTAATCACTTCCCTCAAGTCCCTCTCAATCCCTACTCTCATTCTCCTCTGAAATACGAGGTCCTTAGGGAACTGGCAAGGGTGTGACATATAAGTCCTGTGCTAACAACCACATCCCTCCATCTATCTCCAACCATCTGTTGTACCTCCAGTACACCTCCAACCCCAACCTCTAACCCCTGCACTCACGCACCTCCCTTGATCTGGAAGAACTGGATATGCAAAGTCCCTGCCTATCTGGGTCGAGAAAGATGCAAAGGTCCAGCATATAATCACCAATACCCTTCCCAATACCCTTTTCATCCGTCTCACCAACAAGAAAAGTGCACATGAATACTTTGACACACTCAGCACTCTCTTTGAGCAGTGTTCCATTGTGGTTGGAGCAGAACTGTGCTGACAGTTGGGCAAACTCAAGCTGAAGGAAGGAGGAGATGCATGTGTGCATATAGACAAGGTCATTGTCTTGCATGAGGAGCTGGCTTCAATCAGATGATGTGGCTATGCAGGGTCAGGGGTTCAGGCAAGACCAATCGGAAGAGGTCGGAGTCGGAGTAGAGTAGAAGGTTGGAGAGTCGTGGACAATGCAGGTTTCCTCATGTTCAATAGCATGGCATAGTCAGTCCTGGTCATCTCAACTGGTGAAGAGAGTGGATATCGAGCTGACAGATGAACCTCTGACTTGTATATCATTGACACTGTGGCAGCGCTATGAGGCATACGGGCAGTGAGAAACCAGGGCACATCATTGCTGGGATCAGATGACACACCCACCTCCCCATCCAGCCTCTTGTCTGCAGAGGACACATTACCACCTCTCTCCCCCCTTTGTTGAAACATCTCAGCACCTTCAGAATTTTGCAGACCACACTCTAGATGCTCAAGCAGTACCGCCACCATCACCCCAGCCTTCATCCTAGGACCAGCCTAATTTTGGGGCGGGGGC